>JASKMD010000021.1:1771283-1945766 GCA_030144725.1 Haematococcus lacustris | reverse complement strand
TGTGCGTAATGAAAGTGTGAGGTGTAACAGAGTGAGCAGCCATGTCCGCCCCTTTTCACACATTCTTCACACCTGCGGTCACACTTACCACGAGTGAGACCTCGGTGCCATCCAGAGGCTGGATGGACATGGGCTGGCTGATGACGTCCACAGCTGCCCAGGGTGACACCAGCTGCTGACCCCCCCCCCTGCTGACTCCCCCCCTGCTGACCTCCCCCCTGCTGACTCCCCCCCTGCAAACCCTCCACCCTGAACAGCCAGGTGGAGTAAGCAGCGCCTGGACCAGCTGCTAGCAGCAGGGGGGGGGGGGGCCAGCCAGGGGGCTGGTGGGCTGGGTGGAGGGGGGAGAGGTGTCAGCAGCAGGGGAGGCCCTGGGCACTGGTACGGGCCAGAAGGTCGCCCAGCTCAAGTACCTGCAGGGAACTAGAGTGAAGGGCAGGAGTGAGAGGCGGGGTGTGAGAGGGGAGGTGTGAGAGGCGGGGTGTGAAAGGGGAGGAGTGAGAGGCGGGGGTGTGAGAGCAGGGGGTTGGTCAGGAAAGGAAATGGTCTGGTGAGGAAGGAAGAGGGCAGGTAGGGGGTGAGAGGGAGAGGGAGGGGAGCATACAAAGCGACAAGCATGCAAGCTGGCCTGGAGGTCCGGGGATGTCCTGACGAATACCTCAGACCTGGAGTAAGGTTACCCAGAACCATAAACCCCAAACCCCAAACCCAGAACTTAAAACCCAAAACCTTGACCCGATATCCAAAACCCTGACCCAAAATCAAAAACCCTAACCCTAACCCCAAATCCTTACCCCAGTCTCCCAGATCCAGAGCTGCTGTTGTTGGCAGCTTCAGGTGCAGTGAGAGGGAGGCCAGCAACTCACCACCCACCAATGCACTGGGGCGCCTTCTTCTGGCCCCCAGCCAGCCCCCGCCCCCCACCCCCACCCCCACCCCCCCGCCGCCCACAGCCCTGCCCCACCCACCCACCCACCCCTGGGCACTGCAGTGAAGTAGGTGTGCAAGGCAGCAAGCGCTAGGTCCAACTCGCTGCCCAGCCCCTGCTGGGGGGCATACAAGGGCCACCCCCCTGTTAGGGTTAGGGTTAGGGTTAGCCACCCTACCCCACCCCTAACCCTAGCAGCCCCAGCAGGGTCAGCTAACCCTAACCCTAACCCTGCTGGGGGGCATACATGGGCCACCCTCCTGTTTGGCCTGCCCACACTGTAGTGTTCACGATACCCCTGTGAGGCCACCTATTGGGCCCCGTGATGAATTTCAAGGGTCACACTCATCACACCCACCATCTGACTTGCCCTACCCAGGTCTCACAGATGAAGGAAGCATGGTTGCTTGTTGGCGGCGGCAGCAGCAGTAGGGCAGGGCAGGTCAGGGGCATGACAGGTGGGGACAAAGACTGAGGGCTCTGCAGCAACTCATCGCTCCCCCACCCCACCCCCCCTCCCCCCTCCCCCCACTTCTATCAGCAGCAAAACCCTTCCTCACTCACAACCCTGTTGCTCCTCACACACCCTCCCTCCCTCCCTCCCCAGCAGCTGCCTAGCAGCTGCCTGCCCCCCTACAGGCTGCCTGAACCCTGCCCCACCTGGGCCCCACGGCTGACTCCTCAGTGGGGGGCCTGCGAGCCGCCTTGCACCTCAACAGCTGGCGGCTGGCCCCCCGTCTGGGCGGTGGGCAAGGCCAGGGCCAGGGCCAGGGCCAGAGGGGGTGGCAGCTCGTACAGCAGGGGCAGGGGCAGGGACAGGGGGCAGGGCCGGGGGTGGGGGTGGTGCCTGTGGTGGAGGAGGGTGTGGGAGGGGGGCCCTTAGAGCCAGCGCCCTGCTCATGGCTGGCTGCTGGTAGTGGAGGCTGGGTTAGGGCAGACTGGTGTGGGGGGCCAGGCAGGGGCTTAGAGGGCTGGGGGGCAAGGAAGGGGTCCATGCTCCTGGGCCTGCCTACTTTGGCAATCCACAGCTGCCTGGCAGTTGGCAGGGGCAGGGCGGGGTGGGCCAGGTGTGATGGCTGTTTGACCGAGAGTGACCCTGGGGGTGCGGTTTGGGGTGGGGGTGTGAAGGTGTGAGGGGCAGGGGAGTGGGGCAGTGGGGTGATGCTGATGGAGCCCAGCCAGCCTGACAAGGGCCAGGCCAAGGGAGGGGGGCTGGGTAGGTGGGGGGCAGCAGGGCAGAGGTCCATGCCTGTATCAGGTGCTGGGCACTTGCTGGGGGCATGGACAGTGCCAGGGGTAGAGGTGAGGCCTGAGGCATGGCTGAGCTGGCCCGGGTGGGTGGGTGGGTGGTGGGTGTGGGGTGTGGGGGGCCAGGCAGCGTGGCCTGCTAGGCTGGAGGTGGTAGGGTCCTGAAGTGTGCTTGAGGCGGGTGCAGGGGGGACTTCTGCTGTCTGGTCAGCTTCAGGCGCATTGCCTCCAACTGCTGCCTGGGCTGGTGAGGTATGTCGAGGTAGGTCGAGAATGAGTGGCGCAAGCTGGTAGGGCAGGCCCAAATTGAAGGCTGCCAGGGGAGATAGTAAAGCGCCTCCCTGCAGCTGTGCGTCGGGTGGCTGCCCTGGCACTGCGGTGACTATTTGTGCGATGATGCAGCGTCGCGGGGATAGGCTGGCGTGCACGGCCACCCAGCTGCCATGGATGAGGTGCAAGTCTTTCAGCACCGCGATGCTGACCATGACCTGGTGGTCCGAGGTAGCTGGCGTAGCAATGCTGGGGTTGGCTGGGCTGGGCGCGTCCAGCAGGCCGGCAACCGTGAGGATGCATTTGCTTGGGAGTGGGGCCTTTCGTGAGGGTTGGGCGATGGGTGGGCGCCCATACAGCACTGCCAACCGTCGAGCTATGCGCTCCGACACAAGCGCGGCACTCTCTGCTGGACCTTCTGCCATTTGCTGTCTAACGTCACCCGGCGGTCATCGTGGCAACCTCATAGGTCAGTTTCCTGTATCGCTATTCACAACGGTGAGAGACCTAGTCAGGGACTGGGACAGGGACATCTAACTGGCACAGCGACATATCAGTTCTGTGTTACATGCCTGCCGAGAACATGTCAAAGCAACAAACCACCAACAAACCAACAGGTCTTTGTTCCACAAAGCCGGGTAACAGAAGTACCGACGACAGGTAGCAGGGCAGATACCAGGGCAGGTACCATTTCATAGTTATCTTTATCGTCATCAGTCAGCGTGGCTAGATAGCCGTAACGGAATTTGGTTATGTTTTCAAAGTCGCCCCGCCGCACGCCATACTCTTCACCAGTTCGCACGCTCGCCCAATAGCCACCGCACTAGGCTGCGCATTCAAAGTGCTTGCCCGTGAAGAGAGGAAAGGATGCGAGGTATCGATGCTGCAGTGCTTGCAGAGTCACGGGCCTTTAGACTGCTTATCAGGCATGGGCGAAGGTGGGTCCTGCGAGTACTTGGTCGGCTCTCGCCGGTACTTGAGGCGCCCGATTTGTCAAATCCCTGGCAATGCAGGTATGCACTGCGCGAGCTTGCGGTGCTGCCCGAAGCCAATGACTGGCCCGACGAAGAGCTGCTGCACGTTGTGAAAATGTTGCTTCGCTATGGGGCGGACCTATGCGAAGACAGCGAATGCAACACACTAAACTGGGCTCAAGCCCGCTTTGCACGCGCTCTTAGTTCCTGCAGCGACCTCACTAATATCGCGAAGCTCGTGGCTTGCATTGTGCATGCTCGCCACAGCCCACCTCCTAGTCCCGACTCCTCGCAATGGTGGGGTGCAAACCCAGTCGCGGATGCGAAAGCTGTCATCCGGCATATCCTACTACACTACCCCCGCGGCCAACAGCTAAAGATAGCCAGCTATCACCAGGACTGTGCCACAGCCATGCTAGCCGTAGCAGCTGGGTGCGGCCCTAGCGCCCGTGACACCGTGCACAGCTGCCTGGCCCTGGGCGCATGCGTGGACGGCCTGGTTGTGCGCAGAGCACGGCGCAGCCAGCGGGACCCAGCAGCCCCCCCTCCCGGTGGGTGGCCAGGTGTCTCAGCAAGGGGCATTCCTTGCACAAATGGGATGTGCATACGAATGGGCTGGTGGTCCGTTATTTCTCTGGAGGCCAGAGAGGTACAGTGTGATGAGCTGCACAGGGTGCAGGGGTGGTTGCCAGGGCCTGAAGTTATGGGAGAGCAAGGCCCTGGGCGCAATCTCTGTGCGCAATGCCCTGGGCGTGTGAGGGAAGCCCTGGGCACAATGCCCTGGGTGCAACCCCCTGTGTTGCTTCGTTGACACGGTGTGCCTGACCCATGGCAGGGAACTGATCTGCCTGCCTGCCTCCCCGCCTGCAGTTGCTCCTGAGGGACTGCCACAGCCGCCCTCCTCCACCTGCAGTCCACCTGGCCCAGGCTCTGCTCAGCATATCACACCTTTCTCTCCTGCTCACTCTCCCGCACACGGCACCTCACACATTGATCTCACTGTGGGTGCTGGGTGCCCCATCACCCACCCCAGCTCACCCTCCCCTGAGCCTGACCACGACCTTGAGGAGCCGCTCGGCAGCGAGTGCAGCTGTGATCTGGGGTGTGACATACGGTGTGACAGCCAAGGAGAGTGTGACTCTGTCTTTGCCTGTTACAAATCCGGGTGTGACCCAGCCAGTGAGGAGGTCACACCCCAGACCATGCCTGCTGGGTTCAACAGGCCGCCTGATGGTGGCACCTGCCCCAGGGGCTCGCCCCACAGCGGCCACGACCCTGCCTGCCAACCAGGCACCCCTGCGTGTTGCCTACTCAGGCACCAGGGTCAGGGTGATCAGGGCGAGGAGGCTGAGGCGGTGTGTGCAGTGGTGTGGCTGCAGGGTGATCAGGGTCCCTTAGGGGGGGTGACCTGTCAGGCTGCCCAGCCAGTAGAGTTCAGCCAGCAGCAGCAGGGAGGGGTGGGGGCCAGAGGAGCCAGTGGAGCCAGCAGCCAGCAGGGGCAACAAGGGCAGGCGGTGCCTGGGCAGCAAGATGGGCAGGGGGAGGGGGGGGGGGAGGCAGGTGGGGGTGGGCGGAGGGGAAGGGGGTGCCTTGGGGAGGTTGAGGCCTGCTTTGAGGTCAGCAGGGGGGTGGGAATGGGGGAAGGGGGTGGGGCTGAGCAGCGGCTCAGCCTGGAGCCTGAGGGCTGCACTGATAGTCAGGGGCACCAGGGGCAGCAGCAGCAGGGGCAGCAGCAGGAGGGGCAGCAGCAGCAGGGGCAGCAGCAGGAGGGGCAGCAGCAGCAGGAGGGGCAGCAGCAGGAGGGGCAGCAAGCCGGGACGAGCACAGAGCAGCAGCAGGAAGGAGGGATGGAGAACGGGGCAGGGGCTGCTTCTGTATCATGTGGGGTGGGAGGGGAGAAGGGTGAGGCGGGGAGTGAGAGCGAGGAGGGGGCAGGGGGGGAGGCGGGTGACCGGGTGCTGAGCCCCTTAGTGGAGGCGGCAGCAGCAGGGGACCGCTACCTGGTGGAGCTGCTGCTGGAGGTGAGGGAGGGGGCAGGGGGTGGGAGTGCAGGGCCACAGGGGAGGGGTGGGGCCAGGGAGGGTCTAGGGAGAGGCAGGGGCAGAGAGGTGGGAGGTGGGGCCATGGGGTGAGGTCATGCAAGTGCGGCTGCATGGCACCTCCATGTGCGCAGGTGCATGGTGCCAACCCCTCGGCTCATGGCGGCTTGGCGGAGCACATGGCCTTGCAGGCAGGGCACCACCTGGTGGCCAACCTGATCTTCCAGAAGGCAGTGGCCCTCAGGGCAGCTCAGTCTGCTGCCACCCTGCAGCAACAACAGCAGCAGCAGGGCAGTGGCTGCCCTAGTGGCCTTGCCGGCTGCCAGGGAGGAGTGCTGGGTGCCAGGGGGGGCCTCCCGCTACCCACCCACTCTCACACTTACGTCACACTTGGCGACTGGCTGGAAAGTGTAACCCCAGCCTGGCTGCAAAGGGTCCTGGGGCGGTCAAAGCATGGACAGCAGCATGCCGGCCCCCCTGCTGCTATGAGAAGGAATGGAGCCAAGCCTGCCACTGGGCAGCAGTGGCAGCAGCAGCAGCAGTCAGGGGGGCATGTCAAGCCCCAGGTAAAGAATCACAGCAGCAGCAGCAGCAGTAGGGGGGGAGCTGCCCGCCTCTCCCTTGATCCCAGTCACTCCCCTGCTGCTGGTTGGTGTGCGGTCGCTGCAGCAGGGGCTGTGGCTGCTGCTGCTGCTGCCCTCTGGCTCAGCTCCTCCAGACCTGGCCAGGCATCATCAAGCACCACCACCACCGCAACAACGGCAGGGGCGGCAGGCTCCCGCTGGCCCACCCCTGCTTGATCAAGGGAGAGGGTTAGGGTTAGGGTGGCCCACCACTGCTTGATCAAGGGAGATCATCATGCATGCCACATCACTCTTGCATGCTGCTCATGAAGTGCTTAAACTTAGGCACAATACACTGCATGGATGCATGGATGCAATGTAGGGTTCCTTTGAGACGCAGGGATGGGGAATGAGGTGTTGAGCATCAGTTTTGGAGGAGGCAGACACTGATTTGACTGCTTGACTGTTGCATGGCCCTGACACAAATGGCATGACCTTGCCACACATGGCCATGGCGTGTGCAATGCCACAAGACGTGTGTATGCTGTAGCGGCTAGGGTGGAGTGGAGTGTAGTTTAGGGCAAGTTGTGGTTGGTATGCTGTGCTGTGCTGGGACTGTGCCTTGGCATGACCTTGCCCAAGGCAACCACCATTGGAAATGGTGCTGCAGCCGCATGAGCTGCACAGCCCTGAGTTGTACAGCACTGGCCGTCTGTTTGAGACCTGTCATGGCACCGTGAGTATCAACTACTACCGTTCCGTGCAGTTGGGGGTCTTTCTTGAACCGTGGTGGGCATGGCTTTTGGTAATGTGTGCATGTTGTGTGGCTAGGTAAGGATGTAGGGCGTTAAAGTGCGATGTGCTGGTACAATGACAGTGCTGGTCAACGATGTGAGCTGATTTATTTGATGACGCTGAACATGTTTCACTGTCATGATCAACATAAATCATGCGCGTGTCGCTCAGTTCCAATAGGACGCCATTAGGTAGGTCGGGCAAGGGTTACAAAACCAAGCCTCCGAAGCTCGTAGGAGGACTCAGAAAACACCTCACGCAATAACTCGGCAACAAGGCTAATTGTAAGGCGCTCAATGGCCACCGCCTACCGCTGTCGCGCAGTAGGGAAGGAATTTACTAGCCACAGTTTGTAGCTGCCTTGCCAGCTCAGGTGCCTGCATGGTAGGGAACGGGTAAGTTGGGCTGACAGACCAGCGGGCATGCATGAAGGCAGAGATGGACGGGCAGGCATAGGGAGACTGCCGTGCGTCTACCCTGAGCTGAGCTGAATCGATGCAAGCTACATCCGTTTATATCCTCACCTTTTGAGATGGCTGCCCTTGCCATGGGATGGGCAAAGCTTTGTACGACCCCTCAATAGCTGTCATTAATGATGGGTAGGGCGTCACCTCGTTAGGCTGCACAGAAGCGGGCAGGCAGGAGGTTGAGGCAGGTTGGCTGGCAGGCTGCGTGCCACATTACTCAATGTCAGGTCACATCATGTCAGGTTGGGTTTTCAGTGGCTGGCGCAGCACCTGGGCATGGCAGGGTGGCACAGCACAGGCCCGCTGCTGTGCAAGCAGGTGGCTCCAACACCCCATGCCACCTTTTCAAACAGCACCCACCAGCTCCTGCTGCCGGGTTCAAACCCTGCCCAGCTCACACGAGGAGCGATCGTTGAGGTGATGAGGACGAGGTTGGAGGACATGCAGGCTACAGGCTAATCCACACATCCGCAGCGGGAGTGCTCCACCATCCAGGCGGCATCGCCAGGGGTTGTCAGGAGGTCGAGGGGGTTCATGGTTCTGTCATGGTTATTTGCTAGCAGGTCTCTGCCCAGGCTTGGTGGTCAGAGAGACGGCAACAGGCAGCTTCACCCAACACCTGCATGGGGCCGCATAGGGCAGTGCAGGTCAAGGGCATGTTAGACAGGGCATGTCAGACAGGGGGCATGTTACTAAGCACCCATGCGGACTGTTGGCAAAAGTCAACAACTCTGTACTTGTGGCATGAACACCATCACCCAGGAAGCAGAAGTGAAGCCTGCTGGTGCTAGAAAGGTGTACAGCCATGAGGTGAGGTGAGGTGAGGTGAGGTGAGGTGAGGTGAGTTCAGATGTTGCCTGCTGTGTGCCTGCTTACAGTCCCATAGCAGCAACAGGCGCAGCGCAGTGCAGAGCAGGGTGAGGAGGTGAGGCGCTCAGTTCAGGTCTCCAATAGTTTTTCTTCAGAAGCAGAGCTTCAGTAGAACGAAAGTATTGTTCAGTCATCACCGCACCGGGGGCCGCACCAGTGCAGCTCTGCAGCCCAGCAGTAGGCCTCAGCAGGGTGTGGGTGTGTTACTAAGGCTGCAGCTCTGAGGGATTAGGGTGGTGGAGAGGGGCTGGGTGGAGGGTTGGGGGCCGCGGTGGAGGGTTGGGGGCGAGGTGGAGGGGCGGGGACCAACGCTGCTGCATCAGCAAGGTGGGTGGACGGGAGTGCAGTGCAGGTCGGTGCTGCATTGTGAGGTGCCAGTGCCAGTGCCTAACAGGGATGCTTGCTAGTAGGCGACTTGTACCGTGCCGCAGGTGAGCAAAGGCAACTGCTGATAGTCTTATGGACCAGTCCCTGTTACGCATGGTGACAAACCGACAAGTTCAACAGTGTGACCACTCTGCATCAGAAGTGTAACTGTTTCGTTTCACTACCGTGCTTGCCAGGCTGGACACAGTTCTAAAGGTGTCCTAAGACTGGTGTGATAGGTCGTCACTTGCTAGGTGGTGGCTGGGTGCCTGATGAGGCTACCTTGACAGGAGTGACATGCAGTGATGCCAAAGGAGGCAAAGTGATCAGGAAGCTCATCAGCTAACAATGGAGCGGAAGCAGCAGCAGATGGTGGTTGGGCTAGACCTGGACGGGGCAAAGAGGTAGCCATTAAATGGCTGTGTGTCAGGGTGGTGGTTATGTTGGCAGGTGTGGCTGACTATGCAAGGAGAGTCAGAAAGAACGCAGCATCTGTGTTCTCAATCACAGCAGAGCTCTGATTGCAACGAATGTAGATGAGTATCGTCACTCTCCCCTTGCAGGCCACTCCATCGCCAGTGGCATTATCATTATGGGTGGGCAGCGTAGTGTGCGACGCAGCATGAGATAATAGAGGTTGTTTGTATACGAGGGATGAGCAAGTGCGACCCCACGAGCAATGCATTGGCATATTTGCGACCCCAGCGGGCGCAGTATGACAGATTGTGCGCTGGAATTGACCGCCGCGTTGAAACCATTGATCAAGCACGAGCCTCGTCAGACACAGGCAGGACCTGATGTGGCGCAAGTCTCACCTTAAACGAGCGCAGATGGAGTTGCCGGCGTGTTGCAGGCACGGCGGCCGCCGCCAGGTACAACCATCACCGAAGCAGCAGGTATTGTTGTCCACTCCAGAGTCACCAGCCGACAGACAATGACAGCCTAGCGTGGACGCAGTCGACGTAGGCCATGGACATCCTATGATGAGGGTGACCTTAGCAAATGGACTGTATTGTATGAACATCTCTAATTGTCAGGTCAGCGGCAGCAGTGCGCCACAAGTAATCCATTAGAGGCCCCACCCGCAAACTGGCATGCTGTTCAGTGTTATCAAAATTGAAACATGCGTTGATAGAAACAAACAAAACTAACAGTTTAGATGGGTCGGGACGGTCCCTATGTATTTGTGGCGGCTTCACGTTGCTGTTTTCTATGGCTAAAACAAAAGACGGACCGTGCGTAGGCCAGTGCCGGAGGACCCAGACAGTGACATCGAGGACCGCGACGAGGCACTACAGCCGGACCTCACCGAAGCGGAGCGCAATAGAAAGACTTCCGGAGAGGCCCGCGCTGCCCGCGATAGGGACAACACATAGCAGGGTAGGGACAACTAGCCCACCTCATCGACCACCTCCCATTGGGATGCCTTTCTGGCCAAAGCTGTGCGAGTATTAGTAGTAGGCCTAGAAGCTAGGCAGTAGCCAACCAAAGTCAGCTCATGCTCTTACACCTGGCCAACTGTTGTTGTTGTTGTTGCTGCTCCTAAACCTGACCTTACACATGTGTGCCATGTGTGTTGTACCATGTATGGCTGCAGCTCATCAAGCAGGCCAAGCAGCGGTGGCCGGACTGCATCCTGGCTCTGGCCTATGGGGCTGCTGGCTTCAGTGGCAGCAGCAGCATTGGCTGAAGGGGTGTGCCAGTCAGCCAGATGTTGAAGGAGGCGCTAAGGCAGTTCCCAGCAGGGCGGGTGGTGATGGTAGATGAGTTCCGCACCAGCCGGGTCAGCTCAGCCTACAGCAACCCCAGTGAGGCCCTCCCTGGGCAACCGCCTGAGTCCTTCAAGTGAGAGGGTTGAGGACAGGGTCGAGGTGAGGGTTGGTAGTGGTGGGAGGTGGTGGAGTCAAGGTGGCTGAGTAGGGTCAAGATTGGGAAGGTAAGGAATGATCTTACAAATATGCATTGCCCCATGTGTCCATGCAGGTGGCTGCGGCCAGTGTACAGCGAAGCAAAGCGATCCCAAGTCCGGGGCTTGATGTGCTCAAGAAGCAACAACATCAGGTAAGCACTTGCCTGGCTCGGGCGACCCCAACTGACAAAAAATGGCAGGAAACCGACCCCTTGTAGTAGGACGGCTGTAACTCTGCACTCACTGCACCAAAAATTATGCTAGATGGTTCACAATGTAGGCAACCCGGCCAGCTACCTTTTCCCCATCCAGAATAATTACACACTGGGTAGGCCGTGCACAGCAAAGCGTCAAAGTTAGTCAAAGCAAAGCGTCAAATTTGAGCCGTTGAGGAGCATGCTATCATCGCTTCGACCGCCCGCGTCGCTTAAGCTGCTCTACATGAGTACGCGCGTCGGCAGCAGCAGTCAGATATGAAAACGGTTGCGCGAATGTGGCACGGAGGCAGTTGGCAGGTGCGGTTGGGAGAGGTGGCCACTATAACCTTTGTGTAACTATGTCTCGTGTGTCACCGCTTGCGCTTGGCAGCTGTCTGGGGCTGCCCCAACCCAGCAAGTGTGGTACGCTTGCGGAGCGTGCAGCCAGAAGCCGGCGCTTGAGCCATAGCAGCCTGCCCCTCGGTGGCGATTGCAGCTAGCGCCAACTGATACATGTGGCCATAATCAAGTGATGCAGGCGGCTCTTTGCCCCACGAGCTCCGGCCCTGCTGCTGTGGGGGTGGCTGTGGGGGCGGGGGTGGCTGTGGGGGGGGCATACCAGCTGACACAACTCTGCTGCACCCTGTTGCTGTTGCTGCTGCTGCCACCCCAACCTGCCCCTCCTCTTGCAGCAGCTGGCAGCAGCTGACATCGGTAAACTCCCCCATGTTGACTGAGGCGCTGTCTGCACAGATGCCCGCAATGTTCATGCCTGCAAGGCCGAGGTCACCCAACATCTGCATGATGACCCGGACATGGGCCTCAGCCGTGCCGCTGGCCAGCTGGATGACGCCCACAACATCAGTGAATATGGTGGTGAGGCGTGGGGCAGCAGCTGAGCATGACTGCCCCGCCCGCTCTGCCAATGACTGCTCCTGCCCCTGCAGCTTAGGTACGGCTGCTGTGACCCTGCTGACGAGCACCTTCCCATGGCGCTTGGTCGTGCATCCGTCAAATGCCAAGTGTATCGCCTTGGCTTGCTTCAGCATCTCTGCATGCAAAGTAGCAAGCATGTCATCCCTCACTCATCCCTCACTTATCCACCACCTCCCAGACCACTTACCCACCACCTCCAGCCCAGCCCAGCCCAGCCCAGCCCAGCCCAGCCCAGCCCAGCCCAGCCCAGCCCAGCCCAGCCCAGCCCAGCCCAGCCCAGCCCAGCCCAGCCCAGCCCAGCCCAGCCTAGCCCAGCCCAGCCCAGCCCAGCCCAGCCTCACCAAGGGTCTTGCTCTTCAGGTACTTGGCTACCACACGCAACTGCCGCCTTGCAGTGGTTCTCTGCCCAGGTCGGTATGGGTTGGGCACCTGGCACTGCTCATTCACGAACAGCTCTCGGCACATGCCCAGCTTGCGGCGGCTGACCTGTGTCTGCAGCATCAGCCTGGCTGTGCTGAGGTAGTGTTGTGCAGCTGTCCTGGCTGCAGGCTTCCCACGGCGCCCCACTTGCGTGGGTATGAAGTTGGTTGTCAACGCGGGTGGGTCTGGAGCCGGGCAGGGCTGCGGGGCCGCACTGCCTGACGGGATGCCATAGCCACCCTCAGCACACCGCTGCAGCACCTCTGGTGACACCCAGTGCCGCATCAGGATATTCATTAGCTGCCGCTGATGCCGGGTGAGCCGGGGGCCGCGTGGACGGCAGCGGCGAACGTTGCGTAGCGCAAGGGACAGCCGGCGCTTGTCTTGCTCCAGCAGCTGGGTTGCATGGGTGCGCTCCTCAGCCAGCTGCTCCAATGACTCATTCTCACTCTGCACCTCTTGGTGTGCTGCCTGCAGCTGCTCAATGTCTGCCTGCAGCAGCTGATGATTTGCCACCGCATCATCGAGCTGCTGGTGGAGCCGCTCAACTTCTGCCCGTGACTGCATAGTCTCACCCTGTGCCTTCTTCATCTGAGCTTTTAAGCCACTAGGGCAGCATTTAAACCCCGCCTTGGGTGGGGCATGCAGCTTTTGCAGGTGCAGCTGCTGCTTCGGGCTCAGCCTTTTACCCCCCATGGTGGTGGCTAGGGCTGGGAGGGGGCGGGGGGGGGAGGGGGTGGGCTGGGAGGGGGTGGGCTGGGAAGGGGTGGGCTGGGAGGGTGGGCAGGGAGGGGTTGGGCTGGGAGGGATTGGGCTGGGAAGGGTGGGCAGTGAGGTGGGCTCCTGCATTGATGGGTGGAGGGGTGGCGGGCATGGTGGGTCGTTGCATGCCGTGGCCTTGCACCATTTTGGTGTACATGATGTAACTTCAAAGCTGTCAAACAGATAGAGGCCTAAGCTGTTTGTTGTGCGGTTTCTTTCAACAGATGCGCTAATGGGTCAAGAACAAATAAAATATAGCCATTATCTTGTAGGTGCAGCGGGTGCAACACAGTGGAGGACACAGTGGAGGAGGGGGTGTGTAAGCCGGTGATACGTTAGTGTGCGCCGACCCAAATGGTGTATTTGGCGGAAGCGAGTACATTTATATGTTCCATAAACCCCGACAAGGTGCCCTGCACGCCCGGCAGACATCGCGATGGGTGTCAGTCGGACATTCCATTTGTGCACAAGCAGCTCACTACGCTAGGTAGATGGGGCCTCAGCGATGTGGCTCACCGTGCCAAGGAGACCCGTCTCGCCGATGTGATTTGTTCGCAAGCACATGTGGCAGTAAGCGAGCAAAGACTCCAATGGCTAGCGCTGATGGTCAGATTACGCAGACTAACTCGCGGCTGCCAATGTGATAAACGCTATTGCAAACGGTGCAGTACTGAGAGAGTATTTGCATGAACATTACCAACCCCATGTTGGGGCCGCCCGAGCCTGGCACTGCACATGTGCATGGCCGCAACATATCACACATGACATGGCACATGGGTTGACTTCATGCATGTCCAACACCCATGTGCAGGTTTCATGACCGGGACGTGTCAGCCGCGCTGAACATCCGCCGCTGTGCAGTCGGCCCAGGCCCACGCCCCACGGAGCTGTGCTACTGGGAAGGCCGCCCAAAGCCAGGCCAAAGCCAGGCCAGCCAGGCCAAGAGTTGGTGTACCTGCCCGATAAGGCCCTGTTGCGCAAGTGGCGGCGCAAGTGGCGCCAGCTACAGCAATACAACCCAAGTTAACAATATACCAAACCCCTCACAAAGGGGATGTGTGTGAGTGAGAGCTATAGAGTTAGTTAGAGCTCTTGCTAGTAGTAGACCTGGTGTTGCGTGATGAGTGGCGGTGACAGAGTTCTCCATGACAGACTGGGCGTTGTCAGGAAGTCTGCCCGGGAATCGAACCCGGCCTCAGATCACCTCACCACATCACACTTCTCACAGGGGAGATCCAGATCTCTCAACCGGCATTAGCTTAGCCTTACATGGTCACGTAACATTCCCCCCCACCTGGCTCAGCTGTCCTCAGCTGACCACTGTGGTGTTGCCCCGCTCAGGCACATTGTGCCATCACTCGCGCCCACACTAGCGCTAGGTGTCTGAGTTCCAACCATGCCTCTACCATCAGGCCTGGGCCTCAGCTTCAACATCATCCTTAGCTTCAGCCTCGCCATCAGCCGCCTCCTCAGCCTCGGCACTCAGGTTGTGCTCTGTCAGGTACCTGGCCAACAGCTCTTGGCAGCCCACCAGCTGAGTGCTCAACTCCCATGTGTTATGCTCGTCACCGTGTCCTTGCCACTTGACCAGGAACTCAAGCCTTCTCTTCTTGCACTTGCCCTTGCGCTTGCCTTTGCTGGGCTCCAGCCTGTGGCCCACCACCTTCTCCACTGTGTATTGGGGCTCTCCATCTAGCCACTGCACAGGAGGTGGTCCAGCCAGCCCAGGCACTGCCCCTGAAGCATCTGTGCGATAGGGCTTCACCAAGGACACATGAAACACGTTGTGGAGTCGAGACCACTCATCTGGCAGCCACAGCTTCACAGCTGCCTTGCCCACCATGTACTGCACACTGAATGGGCCCACATAGCGAGGCTTTAGCTTACGGACTCCAGGCTGGTTAGCCTTACCCCTCATGTTCTGTGTGCTCAGCAGCACCATGTCACCAGGCAGGTAAAGTGCCTCACGCCGTTTGTTATCCTGATATGACTTCATGCGCTTCTGCGCCCGCGCTAGGCACTGCCTCGCCTGCTCAACCGCTGTCTTCATGCCCTTCACAAAATCATGCGCCTGCGGCACCTTCTGCGGCAGGTCGAGCAGCTCAGCCAGCCGCGGGTGATAGCCATAGTTCAGGTAGAAGGGCGTACTGCGGACCGACTCCTGCCAGGCATTGTTGATGGCGAACTCCACCAGAGGTAAGTACTCCGCCCAGTCCCGCTGGTCAGGCCTGATGAAGTGCCTCAGCATTTCCTCAATTACCCGGTTAACTCGCTCTGTTTGGCCATCTGTTTCAGGGTGGTAGGCGCTGGATAGGTTCACCTGGACCTGGAGCAGCTTGGTAACCTCAGCCCAGAATTTGTTGTGGAACTGGGGCCCTCTGTCACTGACCACACTCCTTGGCATCCCATGCAGCCGGAACACATGCTCAAGGAACAGCTTTGCATATTGTGTGGCAGTCATGCTCTCCCAGGTCTTCACCAGGTGTACCATCTTTGTTAGTCTGTCCACAAACACTAATATTGAGTCATATTTGTTGGGCCCACTTGCAGGGAGCTTCACTATGAGGTCCATTGACACGCTGTCCCACGGTCTCTCAGGTATGGGCAGCGGCTGCAGCAGGCCAGCAGGCTTCTTGGCACTTGACTTGTTCACTTGGCACGAGTGGCAGCTGCGCACATAGCTCTTCACATCCTCTGACACACCAGGCCATGTAAACCAACGCGTCACCTGCTCAAGGGTCTTCGTCATACCCAGGTGACCAGCAGATCTGGTGTCATGCATGGTGTATATCACTCTCTTCCGCAGCGCAACGTCATTAGGAACCACCACTCTGCCCCACTCAGTCAGCCACAGCCCCTCATGCTGGTACAGCTGCGATGTGAAGGCCTCATCAGCAAAGCGTGTGTCAGCCGCATAGGCTTGCTTGATTGCCTGCATTAGGGTTAAGGGACCCGACTCAGTTGTGGACTGCCCGTCATCACCTTGTTTGTTTGATTTGTTATGTGACTCTGTTGTTTGTTGTTGCTGCCGCAGGGATTCCCCCCCACCTGGCTGCGCCTTCTTTTGTTGTGCACTTGTCATTCTTGCCTGGCCAGGCGTATGGGCAGCAGCCAAATCTTCTGGTGGGACCAGCTGGTTTGCTCTTTGGGCAGCCTCCCGGGCAGCCACCTGCCCCAGCTCAGCATTTTCTCGCAGCCGGGCAGCAGTGCGGCGTGTAGTTATGGCGTAGACTGGCCTTTCAGCCCGGGAGCTTAGCGTCATGATCACAGTCATGGCGTCTTCAGAGTCAGCATTTTGTGGTGATGATGAGCTTGTTAGCGCCACCTCATTGGCCAGAGCGGGGTTACGGCTGATAGGGTCAGCCACATTAGTTGCACCGGGTATGTACTTGATCTCATACTTGTAGCGTGATAGCTCTTCCATCCATCTGACCTGCCGCCTCGACAAGTTGGGCTGTGTTTGCAGGTAGATGAGGGGATTGTGATCAGTCAGGATTGTAACATCAACCGCTCCATCCAAATAACACCTCCACTCTCTGACTGCTCTGATGATACCCAGCAGCTCTTGCTCTCCAGTGGCATAGCGCGTCTCAGCTGGGGACATCTTTTTACTTGTGTAAGCAATTGGTCTGCCATCTTGCATCAGCACCCCTCCGGTGCCTACCAGCGACGCATCGGTGCACACTACAAAAGGCTTGCTGAAGTCAGGCAGAGCCAGCACAGGAGCAGAGCAGAGCGCCTCTTTCAGGGCATTAAAAGCTTCCAGCTCAGCCCCCCCAAAGTGTTCCCAGTCATACGCAGCAGCCACTTGCTTGCTGGTCAAGTTCGTCAACGGTGCAGCCAGAGAGCTGAAGTTTGATATGAACCGCCTGAAGTAGTTTGCCAGCCCCAGGAAAGCCTGCAGGTCTTTTAAGTTGCGCGGCGTCGGCCATTCTTTCACGACTTGCACTTTCGCAGGGTCGACAGCAATGCCTTTGCTGCCCACGATGTGGCCCAGGAACGCCAGCTGCGTCTTGTTGAACTCGCACTTTGCCAGTTTGGCGTAGAACTTGTTTTCTCGCATGAGCTGCAGGACTTGCCTCAGGTGCTGCACATGCTCCTCAGGGGTGTTGCTCATCACCAGAATGTCATCAATGTACACCAACACACACTCATTGATCAAAGGCTTGAATACGTTATTCATCATCCGTTGGAACGTAGCAGGAGCGTTGGTCAGCCCAAAACAGAGCACCTTGAACTGGAACTGGCCCATTGGCGTCAAGAAGGCAGTCTTAGGCACATCCTCCTCTGTAATCCTGATCTGGTGATACCCAGACTGCAGGTCAAGGGAGCTGAACACCCTCTTGCCAGCCAGCTTGTCAAATAGGTCATCAATCCTGGGAAGGGGGTACCTGTCCCTCACTGTTAACTTGTTGAGAGCACGGTAATCAATACACATCCTCAGGCTCCCATCTTTCTTTTGCACAAACAGGATTGGTGCCCCGTATGGGCTGCTGCTTGGCTCAATCAACCCTTTGGCCAGCAGCTCAGCCACCTGCTTCTTCACCTCAGCCTCCTCTCTAGGGCTTAGCTTATACATACGTTTGTAGGGAGCTTCAGCCCCGGGTGGTGTCCTGATTGTGTGCCCCACTGGCCTGTTAGGGGGCAACCCCGGTGGCATGTCCCCAAACACATCAGCATACTCAGATAGCAACCCATCTAGCACAGCTTGTGGCACCAGCTCGGGGTCCTGCTCAGCCTTCGTGTTCTGCTCACTGCATCCAGCCACTACAGCTGCCAAGCTGCCCTGGTGCCAGCCCTCCTGGTCGCCAGCATCGCCAGGTTTCACTAGCATCAGCCAGCTACTGCAGCCTTTCCGCAGTTGTCGCACGGCCTGGCCCGGACTGAGCAGCTTAATTTCGGCTGCGCTTTCCCACTGCTCCTTCATAGCAGCAACAGCCGCAAACCCAGGCAGATGCTTTGGTTGCAGTGCGAACAAGTTTACAGGCTTCCCCGACTCTCCCAGTGCCTCAAACAGCGTGCACACCCCGTGCTTCACCTTAAGCACTGCATCGTGCTCGTGCATCCAATCGACACCTAGGATCAGGTCGACACCATTGAGCATTCCTGGCATGACCACTGCATTGCAATTCGTCTTGCTTTTTTGCACCTCCAGCAGGCCACAACGACGTTCAGTGATCACCACAGGCTGATTGGTTGCGGTCAGCACTCTCAGAGGTTCCATCATGATCTTCCTTTGTAGTGCAGCAGGGTTAACATTGCCTTCATGTCTTTCCAGCCACTCCTTGCTGATTATGGTGCAACTGGCACCTGTGTCAAGCATGGCTCTGCACGGCTTGTTACCTAGCCGTCCCTCAAACAGAAAAGGTAGCTGCAGCCTTCCAGGCTGTACCTCTGCAGCATTCGGTGGTGCATCCATAGCCCCATAGCCGTTCTCTTACACGCAGAGTTGGCCTCAAACATAGGCACAAGATCAAGAGCTTCTCCCAGGCCAAGTCCGCCTAAACAACAGTTGCAACACTTCGGCTTGCACCTCGGCATTTCGGCTTGCACGCTCCTGGGTCACGCATCTTCTTCGCACCCAACTGAGCCATCACCGGCCTCTCGACGACTACTGTCACCTCCATCGCCACTCTCGCAGAATAAACCTCCGCCGACTGGTTGTACCGCACAAAGGCTCATTAGCCACTGGTTTCAGGCTCTCTAGCCTCTTCGCTCAGCTCAGAGCCCACACACAGCCGTCGCTTCGCGACAATTCCATAAATGGCGCACTACGGCCAGCTCAAATGGCGCACTACAGCCAGCTCCGACTCAAGCGCGTCTTACACGCCAACCAGAACGTCCTCTGCCGCTCATCCTCAGGCAGATACGTGGCAAATAGATCCAGTCGGACAACATCGGTCGGAAACCAACTGTTGCGTGATGAGTGGCGGTGACAGAGTTCTCCGTGACAGACTGGGCGTTGTCAGGAAGTCTGCCCGGGAATCGAACCCGGCCTCAGATCACCTCACCACATCACACTTCTCACAGGGGAGATCCAGATCTCTCAACCGGCATTAGCTTAGCCTTACATGGTCACGTAACACCTGGAGGCACACACACCAGAAGGCTGAGCTGAGGTGGGCATTACGCACACTGTCAGTAGCCTTCACAATAATGATCTCGCAGCCTGTGTTTGATTACAACTCGTGCTTGATTTTGGTGTTGCATGAGGGTTGTAGGCATCAAAACTTGTATGGACATCCTATGAACGAGTGCAGGACGCGGCCGGGCTGCTGTGTAAATGTTTCTGTCAATGTTTTCTCTAGTTAACAAATTAATGTAACATAAACCTAAATCGGTCGCCCCCTAATGGACATCCTATGATGAGGGTGGGTTAGTCAGGCAGTCTGGCAGCACTAGTGTCATCATGCTATGTAGTCTTTGAGGAACGTCACGACTCATTAGTGATTTCGGCCATATGTTTTCAGGCTTGCAAATTTAACCACGTATTTATTGTGCATCGCAAGCACATCGTGCACACACCCGAGGGTTGGATGTTATACCGGGCGCATCATTAAACTCGTATCTTTGACCTGAGCTGAAAGCACGACTCCGTCGACCAACACTACAGGAGATAGTGCACCCGCGTCTGGGAGATGAGCAACACTTGAAGTACAGCTATGCAGCCATACGCACCCCAAGGCGGGATGTACCCTTCTAGCCAGCCTCAGCTTTGGCAGCAACAACCTGGTCCTCCACCTGCTGGTCAGCCACAAAGCTGGCAGCAGCCGCAAGCCCCGCCACAATACCCCTGGCAAGGACAGAATGACAGCTTGGTCCCTGCCAATCAGAACTTCCAGGCTCCTTCCCCTCAGTTTCCAGCCACAGGCACATACCCACCGCAGCTAGACACCCGCCCCAGCGCTTCCATGCAGTATCCACCATCCCTGTCACAGGCAAGCAACCAGCATCAACAAGCAGGGTTACCCCCCTCGCAGCAGCAACAACAGCAGCAGCAGCAGCCACCGTCATGGCCACCACAGCAACAGCAGCAGCTGCCGCCCCAACTGCCGCCCCATCTGCCGCCCCCGCACATGCAGCAGCAGCAGCAGGCAGGGCAGGGGCCAGCGCCCCTCTCATACCCAGGCGCCTCCCCCTCACTGGGCCAGCAGGCTGGCCCCCCCCCACCCTCCCAAGGCTCAGGCATGGCCCCACCCCCCGACCCCCCCTACTAACCAGGGCACCTCCGCAGAGACCGCTGGCTTCTTCGCCCGCATGTTCCGCCAGCGGCCTGCCTCACCCCCCTCCGCCCCTGCTGCCCCTGCCGACCCCACACTCCCCCCTTCTGACCCTCCTGCCCCTGCCGACCCCACCCTCCCCCCCGCTGACCCTGCTGCCCTGGCTGCCCCCCCCGAGGCTGACCCCCCGGGGCGCTTCTGCTGCCGGCCTGCCCCCCCCACCCCTGGCCCTGGTCTCGAGCCCGGCACCGGCACAGACCCAGCAGCAGCAGCAGGGGGGGGCGGGGGGGACGGGGGGGGCAGCCTCCCCGGCCCCCGGCCTCTCCCTGGCCCAGAGGTTGCTGCCCTGGAGCCGGAGGGCGGGTGGGGCTGAGGAGCAGCAGGGGGGTCCCAGCTGGCAGGCGGGGGGGTGGGGGGCGGGGGGGCGGCAGCAGCCACCTGGCCCGGTCACCTGGTCGCCAGGCATTGTGGGCCCAGCACCTGACGTGCCCCGGTGAGGGCAGGGGGGTGAGAGGTGTCAGGGGTTGGGCAGGGGGGGTGAGGGGTGGGGCAGGGAGATGAAGGGAGCGAGTGGGGATATGATGATAGCAGTTTCCCTCATGGCTGCTGCTGTTGGTGATGATGGTGTTGGTGGTGAGCTGGGCGTGTGATGAGGCTGCGGTGCACCTGGCCTGCCTGCCCTGCACCAGGTATGGCCCCTACCTGCGCTTCAATGGATACGACCCCACCTCCCGCCAGTACCATGCGAGCGTCATGGTGGTGGGTCACGCGCTGAGCGGGGGGGCAGCAGGGCGGGGGGGGTGTCAGGGCCAGGGGGGCAGCAGGACAGCAGGGCAGGGGGGGGCAGCAGGGCAGGGGGGAAGCAGGGCGGGGGGCCAGTGAGGAGGAGGAGGAGGCATTTGTGCTGCAGGTCCAAGGCCATGCAGTTTGCAACCAGGCCTCTGCCTCTACTCACTGCTGTCATGCTATGTGACGGGATGGGAATTATAAAAGAGAATGGGTTTGTGACCGTGTTGGCGCAGCACCCTAGATGGTGGGGTTCAGGGTTCAGCCTTGCCGGCCTGTGGTTGCCGCTGCCTGCCGCTGCCTGCCCCAACCCCGTGGTGCCTGCTGCTGCCTGCCTGCTGCCCCAAGCCCTGGCACCTTGGGTTCAGGGGGGTGGGCTGACCCCCCTGGCTGCAGGTGCTGCATCAGGCTCTGGGGCCGCACCCCCCCCTGCTGCACTTCCGCGACCAGCAGCTGCAGGGGGGAAGCGTGGCGGTGCAGGCAACACATCTGGACCACTACCAAGGCTGGAACTTCTGGTGAGTGAAGCAGCCAGCCACCCCTACTACTCACCTGCCCCCCTCACCTCCCCCCTCCCCCTCCGTCCCTTCTCCCCCCTCCCACACCCTCTCCCATCCCCTACTGAACAACCCACTACAACATGCACTTCATGGGCACCCCCTTCCTCCCTCCCTCCCCCCTCCCCCCTCCCCCCCCTCCTACCTTCCCCCACCCCTGCTGCTGCCCCCCCCTGCCCCCCATGACCCAGGCGGTTCAACCTGGTGGTGGAGTGTGGCCTGCCCTCCCGGCGCATTGAGTACTGGGTGGTTGGCCCCGCTGACCACCTGTTCACCCACCACCCCAAACACTGCTTCACGGTGCCAGGTCAGGCCTGGGCTGGGGCAGCAGGCAGCGGCACCACAGGCTGGCAAGGCTGAGTAGGCTCAGGCAGCTGACCCCTACCCCTGACCCTGACCATGTCTGTCAAACTCATTCTTCAGGAGCTTGGCTGGAGGGGGGCTGGTAGGCTGCTGCTGCCATACCTGGCTGTGTGAGCACCTCCAGTCCCCACCACCCTCCTGTCCACCCGCTCTTCCTCCTCCTCTCACCCCCAGCCACCCCGCCACCATTGACACCTTGTGTTCCAGGAACACGAGGTCACTCTCCCTGAATCTGGGCAGTAGCAGGACCCACCACCAGCCACCCTGCTCCCCTGCATGCCCCCTCCTCCCCCCCCCCTCCCCCCCCTCCCCCCTCCTCCCCCTCCTCCCCCCCCTCCCCCTCCTCCCCCTCCTCCCCCTCCTCCCCCCCCCTCCCCCTCCTCCCCCCTCCTCCCCCTCCTCCCCCTCCTCCCCCCCCCCCCTCCCCCCCCCTCCCCCCCCTCCCCCCCCTCCCCCTCCTCCCCCCTCCTCCCCCCCCTCCCCCTCCTCCCCCCTCCTCCCCCACCTCCCCCCCCTCCCCCTCCTCCCCCCCCTCCCCTCCTCCCCCTCCTCCCCCCTCCTCCCCCCCCTCCCCCTCCTCCCCCTCCTCCCCCTCCCCCCCCTCCATCCCCTCCACCCCCCTGTGGCCCCAGGCGCCACTGAGCAGTGGCGGTGGGGCTTCTTCAGCTGCAACGGCTTCCACGACCCTGAGGAGGAGGTGGAGTACGGCGGCATCAGCCCCCTGTGGCGGGATGTGGCACACTGCCACCAGCAGCAGCCGCTGCACCTCATGCTGGGGGGAGGCGACCAGCTGTACAATGATGGCGTGTGGCAGGTGGGGCAGGGAGTTGGGGGAAGGGGAGGGGGGAGGGAGGGCGGGAGGGCGGGGGGGGAGGGAGGGAGGGCGGGGGGGGAGGGAGGGGAGGGGGGAGGGAGGGCGGGGGTGGGGGGGGAGGAGGGCCCGGGGAAGGGGGGAAAGAGGGGAGGGAGGGGGGGGACGGCCCTGGGGTGCTGTGTCTCCTGAGGGTCATCCCCTTGGGGCTGATGGATTGTTCGCGGTCGTGTAAGTCGCCCTGCACCGCCCTGCACCGCCCTGCACCGACCCCTGATGTGGCTGTGTACCACCACTATAGTGCCGCCCTGACTAGGCCTGCCCCCCTCCTCCCCCCTCACAGTAGCAGGGTGCCGTGGTTTGCCCTCCCCCTTCCATTACTCAGGCCGTGTGTGGGTCACCCCCTCCCCCTCCCCCCTCCCCCTCCCCCCTGGTGTGGTAGATCCCAGGGGGGGTGAGGGTGAGCCCCCTGGGGTAGGTCCAGGGTGGGGGTAGGTCCAGGGTAGGGTGAGAGTGAGGCCTGGTGAGAGGTTTAGAAGTACACCCCCTGGTGAGAGGTCCAGGGTCCTGTGAGGGCAGGTCCTCACAGCCCAGGCCTGATCGACCTGGGGGGGTGGTAGGTCCAGGGCGGTGTGAGGGTAAGTTCCCTAGTGAGAGGTTCAGGGTCCTGTGAGGGCAGGTTGGCCCAGGCCTGCTCAATCTCGAGGTGCCTGTGTGGCCTCAGTGGCACCACCACCGTGGTGCAGCCCCTGCTGCCCAGGCTCACCACTGCACAGTGGTAGTGCCTGGGGGCATGCCATTCAGCTGCTACAGCATGGTGCGGCCCTCCCCCTGGCCTGCAACCCGCTGCTGAGCAGGTGCCTGCCTGGTGGCCTGGTGTGGGTTGAGGGACCCCTGACATGCGGCTGGCGCACCCCATGACTCAGGACATGATCAACCAGGTCAGCACCACCCCCTGCTGCCGCCACCTCACCTGCCACCCCCCTGCCAGCATACGTAGCCTGCATGCATGCCTCTCCATAATCGCCCAGTCATGCCAGGGCCATGCGATGCCATGCTCCCATCAATGCTCAAAACGATGCCGTACCATGCTGTGATGCAATATAATGTTTCTCATATATTATAGCATTATAGTAATGCATTATTATGTTATATATACTACGATAAGAATGGCAATATTACTTTGCCTGTGACCTTATTGTATGAGTTTCTCAAGGGCTATACAGCATCACCACCTTCATTGCCTGCTGGGGGGCTGCTCCAGAGCTTGCATGTTTGTTATGTTTCCTTGAGTTTTCACCTTGCCATGCTTAAGGTTCTTTTGAATCTCACTTTGCCTTTCGAAAGGTGTTTGATTTCTACTTCCGCTCCTACCTGCGGACCTGGAGCAGCCCCGTGTTCAGCGAGGCCCTGCGCACCATACCCCACGTGAGCCCCAGCCTCCTGCCCCTCCTGCCCCTGGCCTCATGCCACTCCTGCCCCTCCTGCCGCTCCTGCCGCTCCTGCCCCTCCTGCCGCTCCTGCCCCTCATGCCACTCCTGCCGCTCCTGCCCCTCATGCCACTCCTGCCGCTCCTGCCCCTCATGCCACTCCTGCCGCTCCTGCCCCTGGCCTTCTGCCACCGCTCCTGACCTTGCGTGCTGCAGCACCTCACCTGGCTCCTCACCCTGGCCCCCCCCCTCCCCCTCTCAACAGTAGACCTCCCCACACCCCACCACCCTGACTAACCCACCCCCTTACCCCACCCCTTACCCCACCCCCTTACCCCACCCCCTTACCCCACCCCCTTACCCCACCCCCTAACCCCACCCCCTTACCCCACCCCCCTTACCCCACCCCCTTACCCCACCCCCTAACCCCACCCCCTTACCCCACCCCCTTACCCCACCCCCTTACCCCACACCCTTACCCCACCCCCTTACCCCACCCCCTAACCCCACCCCCTTACCCCACCCCCTTACCCCACACCCTTACCCCACCCCCTTACCCCACCCCCTACCCCACCCCCTTACCCCACCCCCTAACCCCACCCCCTTACCCCACACCCTTACCCCACCCCCTTACCCCACCCCCTAACCCCACCCCCTTACCCCACCCCCTTACCCCACCCCCTTACCCCACCCCCTTACCCCCACCCCCTTACCCCACACCCTTACCCCACACCCTTACCCCACACCCTTACCCCACACCCTCCCTTACCCCACACCCTCCCTTACCCCCCAACCCCCCTTACCCTCCCCTCCCCATACCCTCACATGTAGCACTCCTTCCACAGTGATGATGCAAACCCTGTCAATGGCATGGTCAAGCAACAACACCGCCGCCACCATCACCACCTTGGTGCCCATCTAGTCAAAACTGTCAGCACTGCTGCCACCCAGTACCTCCCATGCGGGCAATGCTGCCACTGTCGGTGTGCTGACGCTGTTGTGGGTGCACAGGCCATGTGCTGGGACGACCATGACATCTTTGACGGTGAGAAGGCAGGCAGGCTCATAGAGCCAGCTCAACACAGGCAACACAGGAAGTGCCTGATCAGGCAACGCGGGCAGGCCTGATCAGGCAACAGTGTCAGTCAGCGCCTTTGCCAGTCAGGAAGCACAGGTCAGGAAGCACAGGCCTGCAAGGGCTTCAAGGGCCGGGCAGGTGAAGGCCTTGGCTGCCGGGGTGTCCAGCACAGGGCAGCACAGGCCATCCTACCTGCCCCCCTACCCCCTTACCGCCCTACCCCCCCTGCAACCTGCTAGGGGACACAGGGTGGGGTGGCCTCTGGTTGCCAACTCAGGCAACACAGTCAGTGCCTGCGCCACTGTCTCTGACACAGACCCAGAGGCGCTGCTCAGCCTGACAGCACAAAAGGCCGGGTCACCCCACCCCACCCCACCCCACCCCACCCCACCCCACCCCACCCCACCCCACCCCA
Organism: Haematococcus lacustris; assembly: GCA_030144725.1. Taxonomy (NCBI): domain Eukaryota; kingdom Viridiplantae; phylum Chlorophyta; class Chlorophyceae; order Chlamydomonadales; family Haematococcaceae; genus Haematococcus; species Haematococcus lacustris. Next base: position 1,920,362 of record JASKMD010000021.1, on the reverse strand, counting down.
CCCCACCCCACCCCACCCCACCCCACCCCACCCCACCCACCCCACCCCACCCCACCCCACCCCACCCCACCCCACCCCACCCCACCCCACCCCTGAAGAACTACCAGCGCCGTTGCTGGTAGGGCTCCCACACCGTTGCTCCTCCGGCCATACTGCCAGCCCCTCTGGCCCCTTGCCCCCTTTACCCCATGCCCTCCTGCCACCCTGGTCCCCTTACCCCCCGCTCCTTAGCCCCCTCACACCTACCCTGCCCCTTGCCCTGCCCCACCCTGCGCCCCCCCGCCCCGTGACCCTTTGACCCTGTGACGCAACAAGGATGTCAACAGCGTGGCTGGGTATCTCAACGTGGAGCAGGGCTGACATGAAGGGGGGCAGGCGGGTCCCGGGCCAGGCTTGAGGTGCAATGTGGGGGTAAGCAAGGGGGCTGCATGGGTCACGCCTTCAAATCCCACCACACCCTCATTCAGGCTTCTCTGTTTTGATTCAATGCGGGAGGCTGCGGGTCTGCCGCTGCAGGGTGGGGCTCCTACCCTCCAGACCTGCAAGCCTGTGCAGTGTTCCAGGTGAGATGACCCTGCCTGCCTGCCTGCCTGCCTGCCTGCCTGCCTGCCTGCCTGCCTGCCTGCCTGCCTGCCTGCCTGCCTGCCTGCCTGCCTGCCTGCCTGCCTGCCTGCCTGCCTGCCTACTTCACTTAGGTGCCGTGTTAGCTGTGGTGTTGGCTCCCTGTGGACCCTACTCCTCTTGCGACCCCCTCAGAGAACTTCACACCGCACTGCCCTCCACACCAGTGTCGTTGACGATCTGCTGGTGCTGGCTGTTTGCCCCTGATGCCACTGCAGGGCGTGTACTTCATAGCCCGCAAGTTCTACGCCCTCTTCCAGCATCACACCACGGTGGAGCGGGCAGCAGTGGACAATGGCGTGTGGGGCGAGTTTGGCTGGAACTGGGTAAGCCTCCCATGGGCCTGCGGTCCAGGGACCAAGGGGCAAGGAGTTGGCTCAGCATAGTGTGACACAGTGTGACTGGCAGTGTGACTTGTGACTTGGCATTACCTAGTCTGACTTGATGGCGGCAAGTGTGACCTGATTGCACCTAGTGTGATCTGGCATCACCTGACGAAGGAGGCTGCTGCCAGGCATGGCTTAGTGCTGCCCTGCCCGCCCTGCGCCCTGCAGCTGACCTTCCTGGGCAGCAGCACCGCCCTGCTGATGCTGGACACACGCAGTGAGAGGACGCGGGATCAAATCGTGCGCCCCCTGTCCTGGGCCATGTGAGGGGTGCCTGCACGCCTTGCCTGCACCCCACCTGCCTGACCTGACCTGACCTGACCTGACCTGACCTGACCTGACCTGACCTGACCTGACCTGACCTGACCTGACCTGACCTGACCTGACCTGACCTGACCTGACCTGACCTGACCTGACCTGACCTGACCTGACCTGACCTGACCTGACCTGACCTGACCTGACCTGACCTGACCTGACCTGACCTGACCTGACCTGACCTGACCTGACCTGACCTGACCTGACCTGACCTGACCTGACCTGACCTGACCTGACTTAACTTTGTGTCATCTCAGGGCGCAGCAGCGGCTGGCGGCCCTGCCCGCTAGCGTGCGCCACCTGGTGGTGGTGGCCGGGGTGCCGCTAGTGTATCCTACAATACCTGTGGTGGAGTCAGCCCTCACCTTCCTGTCAGGTCAGGTCAGGTCAGGTCAGGTCAGGTCAGGTCAGGTCAGGTCAGGTCAGGTCAGGTCAGCCCAGGGGTGGGCTGAATGGGGTGATAGGGCAGAACAGGGCACTGCAGGTGAGGACAGACCAGGCCAGGGTAAGCCAAGTCAGGCTGGTCAGGGAAGGCCTGGGCAGGCACCCCTCACTGGCACTGAGCCATTGACATGATACCATTGCTACTGCTACTGCGAATGGTGTCAGTGTCATTTTTGTTGACTTGGAGATCACAGCAGCCGCTGCCACCACCCCTCCTGTGGACCACCTGGCTGCCTGGCCCTGGCTGCAGGTTTTGGCCGCACCAAGCAGGCAGTGGTGTCCATGCTGCAGAAGAGTGGGCTGGCGGACAAGCTGATGAGCCCCTTTGGCACCATTGATGTGTTGGACGACCTGCTGGACCACTGGGGTGAAGCCTGTGCTGCAGCCTGCCTGCCTGCCTGCCTGCCTGCCTGCCTGCCTGCCTGCCTGCCTGCCTGCCTGCCTGCCTGCCTGCCTGCCTGCCTGCCTGCCTGCCTGCCTGCCTGCCTGCCTGCCTGCCTGCCTGCCTGCCTGCCTGCCTGCCTGCCTGCCTGCCTGCCTGCCTGCCTGCCTGCCTGCCTGCCTGCCTGCCTGCCTGCCTGCCTGCCTGCCTGCCTGCCTGCCTGCCTGCCTGCCTGCCTGCCTGCCTGCCTGCCTGCCTGCCTGCCTGCCTGCCTGCCCGCCCACCTGGCAGACTGGCAGACTGATTGGTTTACCAACTGACCACCCTGCCCACCCTACCTGTTTCAATCCACTCCCTTGGCTGCAGGGGCTGCGGTGCACGAAGCTGAGAAGCGTGGGCTGATAGAAATGCTCCAGAGCCTGGCCCTGGCCAAGGGGGTGAGGGTCAGCTTCATGTCTGGGGATGTGCATGTGGCAGCAGTGGGGCGCCTCATGACGTGGCCCAAGATCAACCTGCGCTTTGATCACAGGCGAGCCACCCAGCGATAGCAGGCAGGCAGGCAGGCAGGCAGGCAGGCAGGCAGGCAGGCAGGCAGGCAGGCAGGCAGGCAGGCAGGCAGGCAGGCAGGCAGGCAGGCAGGCAGGCAGGCAGGCAGGCAGGCAGGCAGGCAGGCAGGCAGGCAGGCAGGCAGGCAGGCAGGCAGGCAGGCAGGCAGGCAGGCAGGCAGGCAGGCAGGCAGGCAGGCAGGCAGGCAGGCAGGCAGGCAGGCAGGCAGGCAGGCAGGCAGGCAGGCAGGCAGGCAGGCAGGCAGGCAGGCAGGCAGGCAGGCAGGCAGGCAGGCAGGCAGGCAGGCAGGCAGGCAGGCAGGCAGGCAGGCAGGCAGGCAGGCAGGCAGGCAGGCAGGCAGGCAGGCAGGCAGGCAGGCAGGCAGGCAGGCAGGCAGGCAGGCAGGCAGGCAGGCAGGCAGGCAGGCAGGCAGGCAGGCAGGCAGGCAGGCAGGCAGGCAGGCAGGCAGGCAGGCAGGCAGGCAGGCAGGCAGGCAGGCAGGCAGGCAGGCAGGCAGGCAGGCAGGCAGGCAGGCAGGCAGGCAGGCAGGCAGGCAGGCAGGCAGGCAGGCAGGCAGGCAGGCAGGCAGGCAGGCAGGCAGGCAGGCAGGCAGGCAGGCAGGCAGGCAGGCAGGCAGGCAGGCAGGCAGGCAGGCAGGCAGGCAGGCAGGCAGGCAGGCAGGCAGGCAGGCAGGCAGGCAGGCAGGCAGGCAGGCAGGCAGGCAGGCAGGCAGGCAGGCAGGCAGGCAGGCAGGCAGGCAGGCAGGCAGGCAGGCAGGCAGGCAGGCAGGCAGGCAGGCAGGCAGGCAGGCAGGCAGGCAGGCAGGCAGGCAGGCAGGCAGGCAGGCAGGCAGGCAGGCAGGCAGGCAGGCAGGCAGGCAGGCAGGCAGGCAGGCAGGCAGGCAGGCAGGCAGGCAGGCAGGCAGGCAGGCAGGCAGGCAGGCAGGCAGGCAGGCAGGCAGGCAGGCAGGCAGGCAGGCAGGCAGGCAGGCAGGCAGGCAGGCAGGCAGGCAGGCAGGCAGGCAGGCAGGCAGGCAGGCAGGCAGGCAGGCAGGCAGGCAGGCAGGCAGGCAGGCAGGCAGGCAGGCAGGCAGGCAGGCAGGCAGGCAGGCAGGCAGGCAGGCAGGCAGGCAGGCAGGCAGGCAGGCAGGCAGGCAGGCAGGCAGGCAGGCAGGCAGGCAGGCAGGCAGGCAGGCAGGCAGGCAGGCAGGCAGGCAGGCAGGCAGGCAGGCAGGCAGGCAGGCAGGCAGGCAGGCAGGCAGGCAGGCAGGCAGGCAGGCAGGCAGGCAGGCAGGCAGGCAGGCTAGCGGGCTACCATGCAGGCAAGGGCAAGGGCAGGGGCAAGAGCAAGGGCAGGGGCAAGGGAAGGCAGGGGCAGGCAAGGGAAGGGCAGGGGCAAGGCAAGGGAAGGTAGGGGCAGGGCAAAGCAGGCAGCACTTGAGCGCAATGCAGGCAATGCAGGCGGTTATCAGGACGTGGTGAGGGTTGTGGCGCATGCAGGTACATGCCCCAGATCATCTCATCAGCCATTGCCAACGCTCCTCCACCCTCAGGCGTGGTCAAAGCGCTCATGGCTAATGCGATGGCCAAGCAGATAAACCAGGTCAGCAGCATCAACCCGCCTCAACCTCACACTTCAGTGAGACATGCTCCTCATGCCCCTCGTGCACCAATTGTTCCGGCTTTGGTCACGCCTCACACCTTAATTACCACTGTGCTACTTCTCCCTCCTGTACCCACCTTCTCACGCCCATCATGTGTATGCATGTGCACCGGTCACACTTTTGTATTCCTTGCAAGCACAGCAACCCGCCCAGGCCAGAGCCAATACACAGCATACCTCACGACACTCACTGTCCCTCTTTTTCACGCTGTGCCCCAGTATGCTACACGTTGGTCACACTTTCCAAGACGTACATCACTCCTTATATTTCCACCCCACCACCTAACAGGATACGCGTGAGAACATGGTGTGCTTGTTTGCCCCGGGCGTCATGCTGCGCGCCGCCCGCAACTGGTGTCTGGTCACGGAGCAGCCCTTGGCCCCAGGCGGCCCCACAGCCAGCGGCTCGCTCAGCTTCCAGGCAGGTGCCTCCCCCATGCATGCAACCCTAGAATAGTCGAGCCAGCTAAGCACATGCAGGTGTCGCAACTGATAGTTTGCACAGTTGATGAGCGCTGCAGTGTGATCAGTTGACCATAAATCAGGCCCCTTGTCCCTCACTAGGGCTTCTATTTGAGCCGGATCAGAAGTACCTACTAGCAGCCACTAGCAGCCACTAACTAGATCCGGCTCAAACAGTGTTATTGGGCTGTGTGGAGTAAACCCAGTGCATATGGCACATGAGCCCCGCCTACCACCTACACTATTGCCTGACCCGAGGGCTATGATGTAGAGTTGGCATGACAAAACATGCACTAATTGTAAGCTAATGACAGCTCAACAAAGGGGTCACACACTACTGTGCCTCATCAGGCTGCTGCTGCTGGGCCTGGGGTGGCTTGTCTCGCAGCCGCTTGTAGCCCAGGCCTGGGTACTCCTTGCCCTTGGCTGGCAGAGCTCCCTGGTCTGGCCAGTAGCACAGCTCCAGCGGGCGCCACCTGCTCTCCCCAATGCGCTGCATGTTCAATGCTGCATTGCAGTCCCTGTCTAGCCACCTGCCTGGCTGTGGTGCTGGCTTTGCCTTGGCAGCCTTGCCCTTGCCCTTGCCCTTGGTGGGCTCAGCTGCCGGCTTGCTGCGCTTGGCTGGAGGGGGAGTGCTGGGCCCTGGCTCTGAGGCTGCTGGCTGTGTGGCTGCCTGGCCGCTGCGTGGGGCCTGTGGGGGCTTGCGCGGGGCCACAAGCGCCTGGTTGCTGGGGTCCTCAAAGGCTGGCATGAGCATGGGGTGGCGGTTGCGCACATGGCGCCGCTGCAGCTGGTTGGGTTGGCGAAGAACATGCAGAAGTCTTTCAGCTGCCTGAGCATCAGGGGGTCCTCGCAATCAAGGGGCAAGGGAGGGCCAGTGGGTGCTGCGGGTGCCCGGGCTGCCAGGCGGGCGCTGCAGCGCCTTTGGGGGGGTTGTGTGACTGGCTCAGGCTCTGACTCTGACTCCGAGTCAGACTGTGGCTCTGGCATCCATGCTGGCAGGCTGGGCAGGTGCAGGCTGGGCAGAGGCCCGTGGGGGGAGTGGGGGTAGGGGGGGAGCATCAGGGGGTTGGGGGGGCTGCACGGCTGGAGGCTGAGGGGCGCTGGGGGAGCCGGGGGTAGGGTAGCCCACCAGGCAGGTGAGAAAAATGCGCAATACAAACAGTGACGCGATCGCGCGGAGCTGGGAGTGGATCTCAGCCCGTAGCCGGAGGTGCTCCCTCAGCTTGCGCCTGGTCTTCTTGCAGCCGCGCAGCACTGCGCCCTCGGGGACCTTGATGACCCTCAGCCAAGCGAGGTTGCCATTTTGACAGGCCAAGACAAAAGGCGGGGTCAACACAAACAGTGCGGATACACATAAGGCGGGGACGGACCCACACCTGACGTCGACGGGTGGTCCAGCCATCTCGACGATCCTGTCGTTGCTTGCCTTGGGCGGAACGAGACACTCCGATGGAAGCAACAGGAGCGACGGGTTATCTCACAGCGCGTAACTCTTCTCTAGGGCTCACGTCACGGCTGGGGACACGAACCTTTATGTTTCTTGTCGCTACCCTTCCGCTTCTTCTTAGCCATCACGCGATGCGCAGTGCGACGGGCGGTGGCATTTTCTAGCAATTTGGGTTTCCCGTGAAAATAACACCGTGAAAATCACACCGTGAAATTAACCCGTGAAAATAACCTGGCATAGCAGCCCCCCCATAAATCAGTCTGTTCCACTTGGTTTTGTTTGTAGCTTGATGGGTGAGGCACAGCCTGGCAGTGCGTGGTGAGCTGCCCGCCCTGCTCCTCCAAACCCAGCGTTGCGCAAGGTCACCTCTGGCCAGCAGCCAGCATCTCAGCAGCGTCACGCACCCAGACCTCCATTAAAGCTCTACCCACACCCCTTGCTGCTGCCCCTGGCCCTAACCCTCCCCTGCAGCTGCGAGTCGAACCGCCCAAGATGAAGACAAGTCAGCCTGAAGTGTACACGTACCTGGTGCCGCCTCTGCAGCTCCCCGGAGGTCCCACTGGTGCGTGTGGCGCCCTGGGTGGCTGTTACTTCCCTGACCTTGGTGGCAGCATGCTCAACCACCCCTGACCTTGGTGGCAGCATTGTGGCTGCCTGGGGCTTACTGAGGCACATGAGGCACTGGGTCCCACTGCTGGGTGTGACGCACTGCCCCTGACCTTGGTGGCAGCATGCCCAATACTCCCTGGCCTTGGTGGCAGCATGGCTGACTGGGGCTGATGATGAGGTGCATGAGGGACTAAATGAGGCTGTACACCACCTAACCCACCCCTGTCCCCAACCAGCACCTCCTGCCTGCCTGGCTGGCTGCCTGCCTACCTGCCTGGCTGCCTGCCTGCCTGCCTGCCTGCCTGCCTGCCTGGCTGGCTGGCTGGCTGGCTGCCTGGCGGGCGCCGTAGCTGCCCCTCACCCTAACGCTAACTCGACAAGATGCATGTGCTTCTACAATCCTCCTCCCAACGCACTCCCCCTACCTTTCCCCCGCCCCCACCCCACCCCTCCCTCCACCTCCTCCCAGCCCCACCACCCCAACCCACCCCCTATCCACACATCCACCCTTCCCCCGCTGCCCACCATGACCCCTCCCTCCACCCCCTTCCTTCCCCATTACCGCAACTCACACTATTCACACATCCACCATCCCCTTGCATCTGCTGCGCCAGCCGCTGCACTGTGCTTGCATAACCCATCTTGCTCCGCTGCTGCTACCTGCCACTCCCCTCCTGCTTCTTCTGAAGCCTCCTGGTCCTTAACCCTATGACGTGCTGCACCCTGCCCTACCCCAGCTGCCCCAGCTGCCTACTGCCTACTGACGCTACCTTGCCCCCACAGGCAACTTTGCCATGACCACCAGCCTGACCCACGGCCTGCTGCCTCCCCCACCCAGCGTGCACTCCTACCCGGTACACCCCCTTGGTGGCCCCCCCTCCCTAGCCAGCAGCCCGCAGCACCCAGCTGCAGGGACCCAGTGGCAGACAAGCTACATGCACCCAGCTGCCGCACCCCACCTGCCTGGCCAGCACCAGCCCAACACCTTCCCAGCTTATGCCAGCAGTGGGGCGGCACCCAATGGTGCCGGTCAGCCAGCCTACTACGGGCCAGATACCTACTCACCGGCCCCCAACCCACCAGCCAGCTTCCAAGCTGCCACCCAGCCTGCTCCTTTCCAGGGCCAGGGGCTGGGACAGGGCCAAGGGAAAGGACAAGGGAAGGAGCAGGGCCAAGGGCAATGGCTGGCGGACCCCACCTACCCCCCTGCCGCTCCCGCCTACCCCCCCGCCATCCCCGCCTACTCCCAGGCCGCCCCCACCTACCCCCAGGCCGCCCCCGCCTACCCCCCCGCCATCCCCGCCTACTCCCAGGCCGCCCCCGCCTACCCCCAGGCCGCCCCCGCCTACCCCCCCGCCGCCCCCGCCTACCCCCCCGCCGCTGCCGCCTACCCCCCCGCCGCCCCCACCTACCCCCATGCCGCCCCCACCTACCCCCCTGCACCACCCACATACACGGCCCAACAGGCCGCCCTGCCTCCCTACTATCAGCAGCCCCCCTATGCAACTGCCCCTCCCGCAATACAGCCTCTCCCTTATGCCAGGTACTAGGTTTCTCGCGCAAACACTGGGTCACAACAGGCAACAGGCGACAACTGTCACTATCAGCAAGTTGTGACTAAGCCCTCAGCTAATCAAATAAACACGCCCAGCAGCGCTTGCAAGCCAGTCATGAATGGCTTCAGCCGCGATGTCTGCTTCATTGCATACTAAAACCTGGCAACCGTGATACATGGCGGCAGGTCACGGGCCTATTCCCAAGTTTTTTTTTTGCTCATTTGCTCGGATTCTCCGCGGTTGTGGCAGTTGAGGGTAACCGCCTCCGCCCGCACGGCCTGCGCCTGCCTGCCTGCACCTGCGAGGACAGTACCTACCCGCATCTCCAGCAGCGGAGACGCACAGCAGAGTGCTTGCTTGGTTTCTGCCTGGTTTCTGCCGCATTGCTTTGCCCGCTTTGCGGAGAATGCTAGTCCATCTAGTCCCGCTGGAGAGTCTGACGAGTAGGACTGCACGCCTTGCACGACTGCATTTTGCGCACTTGTTGCGCACTGCATTACCTCGCCATCACCCTAGCAAACGGGAATTCGGCGCATCTGGGGCACCTGCATCGTTGCACTACTGCAACCGCAAGTTGCATTGCACCCTGTACAAGGCGGAGAGCGTAGCCAACATAACTCTCTTACTGCAGCCAACCTTACACATACAACCTGCCCCTAGCAGAGTTTAAGCACAGCCTGGCCTATGCAGAGCATCATTTACATCAACACGATACATCTGCCAGCCAAGAAGCACAAAGGCACACAAGCATAGGTACATTCCTGCCTCGCAGCAGAGATCGTTGCATAGTCAAGTCTTGCATAGTCACCTCCATCATGCCTCTCTATGCCCTCTCTATGCCCTCTCTATGCCCTCTCTATGCCCATGTCTTGCATAGTCACCTCCATCATGCCTCTCTATGCCCTCTCTATGCCCATTCTGCTCTCTATGCCCCCTGGATGGCCTTCGCGACCAGAGTTGGTCCTGCTCTCTGGGCCTGCTCTCTGTTCTCTGGGCCTGCTCGTCGGGCGCCACCGAGGATAACGGTTTGCCCTCTGTCGCGAGGCTGAGGGCTGCCAGGGCCTGAGCCTGCTTTAGCAGCGATTCCATACCCGCAGTGCCAGATTCTCTTGACTCAACCGCTGAACCGCCGAGCATTTCAAATTTGCTGAAGGTGTTAGCAAAGGGGTCTAGCAAATATGAAATGCTCGGCGGTTGGGTCCGACGGTTAGGTCGCCAAGGGTCGTCCATTGGCGCTGCTGAGATGCTCCCCCAGCTGCTACAGGTGTGCAGGAGAATCGTATGGGGTCGAAACGCGCATCGCGCCAGCCAGTTTTGCACACGGCCAAAAAGTGCAGCGGTTGAGAGCAAATGGAGCATTTGAATTGCTAAAAACTCAGGAATAGGCCCCACGTTTCTCGTTGTGATGTCGGATGTGACCGTGGCGGTGTGAGGCCTGCTGTTTCGCCTTGTTCTGTTGCCTTATGCCAACTTGAACGCGTTGAACGCGTGGTGTCAAGCGAGGTCAAGGCATGACGCTGTAGACGCACACACTGGCCAGAGCCCGTTGTGGCTCTGGACACGTCTTTTGTTTGACTAAGGTGGACAAGGTTTGGTGTGGACGGCTTACATGATAATCGATATAGAGAAGCTGCGGTCACTTATACAATCTTACATGGTACTGTGTATCTTACTTATACAACTTATACCACTTATACAACTTATACAACTTATACACTTATACAACTTATACCACTTATACAACTTATACAATCTTACTGGTACTGTGTATCTTACATACCGGTTGCGTACTTTCACTGCACCGGCGCAGGCCTGCTTGCACTACTATTGGGCCGTTAGCCGATAGGCTGCCTGGGCGCCATGCGTCATTCCACATTTCTTCGTGACACACGGCACCGCAATCCTCACCCTCGCGGGGGGTTGGGAGAGCACTCATGGCCTGGGAGACCTGCATCGTCCCCGGCTCTAGGAGTCGTCTTCTTCCTCTTCCACCCCTGGGATGACGGCGGCCTCAGGAGGGATGTCGTCGAAGGCCTCCCGCCCGTCCTCAAGTACAGTGACGCGTGTGAACCAGCTACGCACCATGTGGCCCAGTAGCAAGCTGCCGAGCAGCGCCCAGTGCAGAGTGCAGACCTCAATCTGCTGAACGAGCGGCGCCTCGAAGACATTGGGCGCCACGACCGCCCCCGCATCGAAACCCGCGGCGGACCACCCCCTCATCACCGTATGAAGCTTGCACTTCTTGGCATGCCAAATATTGTTGTTGTGGCGGGCCCAGCGCGCTGCACCGCTGGCCTGCATGTCCTGCTGGGCCTGGCTTGGTTCAGGCTGAGCCTCGAGCTAACGGTCCACTTCACTGTCCGAGGCATCACGGTTTCGTCTACGTTGTCTATTTCGCTGCATTTCCTTTCCCTTGCTTCACTTTGCGCTGCATTTCCTTTGTGAGCCGCTAATTGCTTCTTAGATTCCTGGTTTTTTCGTTCATTTTTATGCAGTTTGAGAGTGAGTGCCGTGAGAGCCGAAAATGTATATCAGAAGGGGTTTGAACCGATGACCTCTCGCAAAACGATGATACTGAAAAACGAAAACGGAGAAAACGACAAATCGTAGAAAATGTTCAGAACGGGCTTTCGTTTTTGGTAACACTGGTGTACTCACAACGCAAGTTTCCTAGGATTTAAACCGGCAATCTCACACAGTCAGTGTAACCCTAACGCTTCCACGTTCCGCGTATTAGGTGCCGTTTCCAATGCTGGGGAATTTTTCGGAGGGGAACAGGGGAATGGGGGAAAAGCGCAGCGGGGGAATGTTTTTTCCTCGCTGTAACCGCCGTCCAACTGCCGTTCCCCTGCCTGTCCGTTTGCGCCGTGGGGAAACTTCCCCAGGGGAATGGCGGTAGTTGTCCCCTAACTGCCATTCCCTTCTCGCTTTTTGCTCCCCCCCCCGAACCCCGCGGGAAAAAAGCGCTCAGGGGAAACATGTTGGGGAATTTCGTGGGCACGCAGCTCAATGGTTGGCAACCCAATGGCACGCAGCCAGATGGCTCGCAACTGGATGGCTGGCAGTTCGATGGCACGCAGCCAGATGGGACGCAGCCAGATGGCAGGCAGTCAGATGGCTCGCAATCAGATGGCTCGCAGCCAGGCTCACGAGCTCTGGAGCGTGACCAGCACTTGATGAATATTGTAGCAGCCCACAGGACTGCGTCGGAGCTGCTCAAGAGGAAGGACAACTTCAAAACCTTTTGGGAGCTAGTTCAACAGGAATGCGTAGCTCTCGACCCTTCTTTTGACCTGAGCCAAAAACAGTGCCAGGAGAAGTACAAGTACGCCAAGAAGGGCGTCTCGAGTGTGATTGCCTACCACAAGGGCACAGGTGATCATGCTACATGGGTCCAGGGCCATCACCATGATACTGCCATCTTGCCTTGCCTTGCCTTGCCATCTTGCCTTGCCTTGCCCTTGATAACAAGTAGTCCTGCTTATCAGGTGTGGGAAGCTTTTGGGATCTGTTGCCTGCGGAACAAAAGAAGATCGTCGGTAGCGGCAAGAAACCGTCAAAGGAGGTAAGGTATGAGGTAGCTGTGGGTATAGAACAAATGAGGCTATTGTCCCAACCTTGCAACCCATGTGTGTTTGCAGCTGTACAATGCATTGAAAGGGTCGTCAGACAAGACCATCAATCCGGATGCAACTCTCTCTCTAGGGGTAGCCAAGGTAAGGGCACACTGCTTTGTCATCTTGTGATCTTGTCCTCCCATCCATGACATCCTTGACATTTTGGGGATCCATGCAGGAGGTCCGGCTGCATGGGGAGCAGGTGGAGGTGGTGGATCTTTCTGTAGACAAGGAAACCGAAGAGGAGGCCCAGCAAACAAAGAAAGCGCGAGAGATGGGTGTGACGTTGACCGTAAGTGCTTGAACACCTTACCAACTACACCTACTACCCTCACTACCCAGAGGCACCCTACTGACCTGCTACCTTGTGCATGTAGGAGTATCAAGAGTCAACACCACGTCTGGCTGGCCACCATCGTCCGGTCGCTCCCTTCCAGCTGTTGAAGTCTAGGACAGGTCCCAAGGCTCAGCGGCATGCTCCTGGTGCAGGCTCTCTCCGCCTAGCCTCAGCTTTATCAGCAACCGCTGTTGTCAATGCCGCTGCTGCTGAGCATGGAGCAGCAGTCAATCAACTGACTGAGCTGCTACTGACCTGCCTCTCATTCCAATTGTACCACCACCTCTCAATCCAATTGTACCACCACCTCTCAATCAATTGCATTGAGCCTCTTCAATTTTTCCCCACCATGTGTGCCATGTGTGCCATGTGTGCCATGTGCAGATCCAGAACAAACGGATCTCTTGAAGATGAGGCTGAAGAATCTCATGGCTAATTGAAGGATTAGTGGGCAAGGAACTTGTTTTGGCAATAATGACATGGCTATTGACACATGTCTATTGACACAGTTGCCCAGACTGCCTGATGTAACATCAACAACATGTTTTACAATACACTGCACACCAGGTATCAACGCACACCAGGTATTTACACTGGGAAGATCAGTCTCAACTCATGCATGCAGTTAACGTTGTTCAGCCAGCATCACAAGAGCCTCCCTAATGCGCTCCCCTTGGACAAGATCAGCTGGCCTAGCTCGTCCGCCAAGTGCCTGCTCCTCCTCTGGGAATGGATCTACACCCGCACCATCTTCAGCTAGACGAGCTTCGTAATCTTGGATGGCGTCGGGATCGACCCCTTCTGGCACTGCTTCGCCATGATCTATGCAGATGTTGTGCAATATGCAGCAACACATGAACACCATGACAGCAACCTTCACATCAGTCCTAATGCCTAGCCGGCAACACTGGAACTTGTTCTTCACCCAGCCCCATGCATGCTCAACCTTCACACGTGCCTTGGAATGCATGGTGTTGAAACGTGCCTTGGCTGCGTTATCCCTTGCAATGCCCGTCTTGAAAGACGACACCACAAACTGACGTGTGGCATATGCAGAATGATGGTGGTGGCTGACTGACCTGGCCTCCTCCTCCGCCTCATCCTCCTCCAACTGCGCCACAGCTATCATGATCATCAGCTCAGCCTCCGCCTCGCGCCGACGGCGATCATTAAACGCGTACATTTCGCAAATGCGGGTTTCGTGTGCGTGGAGACGGATGGGGCTTGGCAGCCTCTCCAGCTCACGGCGGCCTGCGACACCAACGGACTAAACCTCCAGTTTTTCCCCATTCCCCCGCATTGGAAACGGGAAGGGAAAAGTGCATTTCCCCTTTCCCCTTTCCCCCATTCCCCCGCATTGGAAACGGCACCTTAACGAACCCAGCTCACACTTGATTCTTGCGAAACCGCAGCACATACTTACCCGACCCGCACATCGACACCCAGTCGCCTGGAGTTGTTCAGTTGGATGTAGCAGACGACAGGAGATGACATCCGTGTGCCTAGTATTCGCCACCCTCGCAGGTGTTTTCGCCTGCGCACAGGGGCAGGTGCCTCCCGCACCCCCTCTCTCGCCGCAGCCCAAATGGTACCCGCAGTTCTCGATCTCTTTCAACGAGACCACTCGGGTTCTAGCGCAGCGGAGCACCGCAGGAATGTGGTGGTGAGCTGGCCGTGCAAGGTTGTAGCCTAGTACTTAAATGCTCAGGTAATGAGCTCCAGCCCCAGCTCTAGCCCCAGCTGGAGCACAAGAACCAAGGGGTGGACGAGTGTAGCCTCCACCCTGTGAGGGACCCTGGCTGCATTCTGTCACAATCTACTGGGTTTATCACCCATAGGTGTGAGTTTCGAAACAATGCAAGTGCTGAACAATAGAGCTGTAAGGTCTTGGGCTTGGCTTCTGAAAGAGCAAGGACGAGGATGCCCTTGTTGGTCTTGATGCTGCTTTACCTGCCTGTGGAGGCAGGCGGGAGCAGGGGAGGGGAGGGGCCAGCCGTTACAGGCGTAGGTGCAGCAATGCCCTTAGGGTGGATGGCAGTCGGCTTCATGGCTGCCCCTTGGCCTTGAGTGTGTGAGGGCTGACTGGCAGGAGCTGACCTCACAGCTGCCCCTCCTCCCAGCAGCCACCCTGCTGCACTGCACAGCACTTCACTCCCTAGCCTCCTGCTAGCAGACCTGGGAGATACCTTGGGTACTGGGCCTTGGGGGCTGGGCCTGGGGTGCTTAGTCTTGCAGGAGCAGGTTCTTACCGCAGCTAGGAGCAAGGCTGACAAGCGCATGCCATGCCACCTCCCTCACCCACCCATTGGTGCAGGGTTACTGATCGGGTTAAGGTTTAGGGTGAAGATTAGGGTCAACCCTGACCCTAGCCCTGACCCTAGCTCTGACCCTAGCCCTGACTAGCAGTGACCCTAGCAGTGACCCTAGCAGTGACAGCCAGCTGCTAGCATGCAGTGCAGCAGAGGTGCGGTGCCACACCTTGCCCTGCAAGCGCTACCTTGCTACACCCTACTTCCCTCCCAGCCCCAGGACCAACAGGCACAGGGTGTGCTGCAGCCGGCACGCCTGATGTGATGCTGCAAGCAGGGCCAAGCCTTGCATGCATGCCAGGCGTTGATGCCACCATGACCTCCTCCTGCTCATGCTGCTGCTGCTACTGCTGCTCCCACTGTTGCTGCTGCTCATGCTGCTGCTGCTACTGCTGCTCCTCCCACTGTTGCTGCTGCTCCTGCTGCTGCTGCTGCTGCTGCTGCTGCTCAGGTATGACTCAGAGGCCAAGGCTGAGGTGGTGCACCGGGCGGACGGCAATGGCGACCGCTACTGTGGCAGCGTGCACCCCTTTGCCCACACGCCCTGCAGGTCAGGCCGCGGCCTACCTACCTGGCCTAGCAGCCCTCACCCCACTGCCTTACCTCACCAGCGCCCCAGCCTCTTTAAGGCACCCAGCCTGGCCCTCTCCAGCCTCACCTTGCCGCTCCCCCCAGCAGCAGCAGCAGCAGCAGCAGCAGCAGCAGCAGCAGCAGCAGGGCCGGGGTGCAGGTCAGCCCTTGCCTCCTGGAGCCCCCCTTGCCTGTCCAGTCCATTAGTGTCAGTCCGGCCTAGGGCCATGGCCAGCTTCTCTGGGCCTTCACACGAGCTGGCCACACACACTGCGGGTCAACACTCTCCAGACCTACTCCTGACGGTCCTCCCACGCACCTCCCTGCCTGCGCCTGCACCCTCTTTACCCTCCTCCACCTCCCCCTCCCCCTCCCCCTCCCCCTTCCCCTCCCCCTCCCCCTCCCCCTCCCCCTCCCCCTCCCCCTCCCCCTCCCCCTCCCCCTCCCCCTCCCCCTCCCCCTCCCCCTCCCCCTCCCCCTCCCCCTCCCCCTCCCCCTCCCCCTCCCCCTCCCCCTCCCCCTCCCCCTCCCCCTCCCCCTCCCCCTCCCCCTCCCCCTCCCCCTCCCCCTCCCCCTCCCCCTCCCCCTCCCCCTCCCCCTCCCCCTCCCCCTCCCCCTCCCCCTCCCCCTCCCCCTCCCCCTCCCCCTCCCCCTCCCCCTCCCCCTCCCCCTCCCCCTCCCCCTCCCCCTCCCCCTCCCCCTCCCCCTCCCCCTCCCCCTCCCCCTCCCCCTCCCCCTCCCCCTCCCCCTCCCCCTCCCCCTCCCCCTCCCCCTCCCCCTCCCCCTCCCCCTCCCCCTCCCCCTCCCCCTCCCCCTCCCCCTCCCCCTCCCCCTCCCCCTCCCCCCTCCCCCTCCCCCTCCCCCTCCCCCTCCCCCTCCCCCCTCTCCAGGTGGCCATGACGTGTGCAGGCACCTGGTCACGGGCGGCAGCCGCTACCTGCTGTTCCCCCAGCTGGGCGAGTGCTGCATGTGCTGCACCGACCAGCAGGGCTGCGGGCCCCTCAGCCCCTCCTGGCTGGACACCGCCACGTTCCAGGTGTGACCCAGCTGGGTCAGGGCGGGGAGGGGCTGCGGGGGCGGCGGGTGAAGGGCAGAGTGTTGGAGCTGAGGTCCAGGGATCGAATCCCTGGGACCCCAGCCTGGGTGTGGGGCAGGGGTAAGCGTGAGGCTGGGCAAGGGTTGAGGGCAGGGCTTGGAGCATGGTGTGGCGGGACATTGGGACAGGGCAGTGCTGGGTGCTGCGAGGGCCAGGTGCTGCTGCTGCTGCTGCTGCTGCTGCTGCTGCTGCTGCTGCTGCTGCTGCTGCTGCTGCTGCTGCTGCTGCTGCTGCTGCTGCTGCTGCTGCTGCTGCTGCTGCTGCTGCTGCTGCTGCTGCTGCTGCTGCTGCTGCTGCTGCTGCTGCTGCTGCTGCTGCTGCTGCTGCTGCTGCTGCTGCTGCTGCTGCTGCTGCTGCTGCTGCTGCTGCTGCTGCTGCTGCTGCTGCTGCTGCTGCTGCTGCTGCTGCTGCTGCTGCTGCTGCTGCTGCTGCTGCTGCTGCTGCTGCTGCTGCTGCTGCTGCTGCTGCTGCTGCTGCTGCTGCTGCTGCTGCTGCTGCTGCTGCTGCTGCTGCTGCTGCTGCTGCTGCTGCTGCTGCTGCTGCTGCTGCTGGGTGCCTGGGTGCCGACCATGGAACTGACTGAGCTGGTAGCTGACAGTCGGCGGCTGACCCGGCCTGCCAACCCTGTCCAAGCGTCATCCCTGTGTATCCCTACCCCCACCCCCACCCCTAGCGTCCTACCCCTACCCTTGTTGTTTGAGCAGGGTTTGGAGCCGCTGCGGGGTCAGATGGCGTTCAAGTGGCGGCAGGATGGGCTGCAGCCCAACTATTGGTTTGCCACGGCTGACGAGCTGCAGCTGCCCCTGGAGCTGGACCAGGTGAGGGGTGAGAGGGGGCTGGGCCAGGTGAGGGTGTAAATGATGGCGGGCATGTCCGCTGATACCATCAGCAACCCCACCATGGGTGGTTGGCCCTCCATTGCTTGGTGGGGGCTGCGCTGAGAGTAACGTGATATCATTGATGGCTTGGATATGTTATGCCACGGTGCCACGGTGCTCAGCTCCTACTACTACACAAGGTTTGCACCAAGACGACCAAGACATGCTGAGAGAGCAACTCACCTGAAGTGCCAGTGTTTGTCATGGTTGAAGTGACACTGATGATGTCCCCCAGTACAGCTAACATCCAAGGTGCATAGTGTTAGCAGGTTAGAACCCTAACTTCAACTCCAACCCTAACGCCCCTCTCATCATGGCTGTTGCTGCAATTGTCGCTGCAACCTTGCATGCGAGTTGGTGGACTGGATTAGACCTTGACTGTAGACTGTGAAGTGCAATTGCTATTAGTGTTGCTGATGATGCTCAATCGCATGCTGCCGCGCATGCTGTAGGTGCCAAACGACCTGACCAGCTATGACCCAGCCAGCTTCACCCAACGCCCCATAGACCCGGAGCTGCTGCATGTGCCGCCTTCATGCCACAAGCGTTGTCCGCTGTTCAGTGTGTGCAGCCTGCTGCGTCATGAGCGGGTTGGCATGACTTTACTCAAGCCGCTCACCACTGGAAGTGACGATGCAGCCGCATGAGTTGCAATATCTTCAGCAGTGCTGAAGAGAGCGTATGTTTGGAACTTGTCATGGCAACGTGAGCAATGACTACCACCATTCCTTGTTGGTGTTGGGAGGTCCTCTTTGAACCGTGGTGGGCATGGATTTTGGCTCAGCTGAACGGAAGGGGCAATGACGCTGACCCACTCAGCTCTGCACAGGAGGCGCTCGACGGTAGCCAACACTGGACATGGTACTTCTTGCTGATTAGGGAGGTAGCTTTTTGTTGTTTTGCATGCGAGACATTAGTTGGTGAGGTTCAGCCACGCATGTGCACACTTGCAGATATTAGTGGGAGCAAAGTTAAACTAACATCGGAAATCTGAGAATGGGGTTGAAAGGTACAAATCCTGATAGATTCCTTTACTGTATCCGTTCCTCTGTCTTGTTACGTGACCATGTAAGGCTGAGCTAATGCTGGCTGAGAGATCTGGAACTCCCCGTGATGTGGTGCGGTGATTTGAGGCCGGGTTCGATTCCCGGGCAGACTTCTTGACATCGCCCTAGTCTGTCACGGAGAACTCTGTCACCGTCAATGAGCGTCAGGCAACAGTGCAACAGTACAGTGCCCATTTGGGGCAGGGGCAGGGGCGAAAGGCCAAGGGGCGAAAGGCCAAGGGGCGAAGGCAGCAGGGGCACCAGGCAGGCACATGGACACAGCCAGAGGTCCTAGGGCAGTCTTGGCCCAGGAGCTGTAACGATATCACACGTGATGTCCCTCCTGCTCAGGCCCCCTCTGATGCACCTGGCCCAGTGCCACGACCTCAGGACCCCCCCTTGGGCAGGTGGCTAGACCGTGACACCAACCCCTGCCTAAACTTGCAGCGCATTGGGGAGGGTGTGCAGCGCCCCCTGGAGCTGTGCCGCTGGGAGGGCCTGGAGTCGTTGCCAGCCCCTGGCAATGAGTATCAGCAGTGCTACAAGCTGGTCAATGACCGGCTGCCCAAGGCCAGGCAGAGGTCGCACCGGGCAGCAGAGTACCGGCGGGGCATTGCTGGCGGGGCCTGAAACAACTCATAGGGCCTAGTAGTTGCTGATCAGGCTGTTAGTTTTGATGTGAGTGTCGCGTTGTAAGCGTGCGATGTGACCTGTAACAGACTGGCGTGACTAGACACATTGTGTGATGAGGGGTTTTGCCCCATGACATGGACCTTAGCCTAAACTGAGCATTTGAGGTGTTGAGTGTGGCCGACTGCCCTTGCGGTTTCCTAAGTTGTGATCTGGGCTGTGATCTGAGCCAAGCAGAGACGTGTCTTGCTGACTCAGTGCATGGGGAAATGCTTGGACTGTGCCGGACTTTAGTATTTGAGCCTTGTTGTGTTGCTGCCTTGGCAGCTTGAGATACCTCACGTCACCCGCATTGTGTCAGCGGCAGAGGCACTCCCCAAGCCCCAGTGTAACGAGGGAACCGTGTGGAATCAGCCCACGTCTTTCCTGTCTGCTCAGCTCCCGGCGCACTCATCCCGGGCCGGCTCGGGCGGCGAAACCACGGACTATCTCAAGCTAAGTGGTCCGCGCGGCATATGAGCTCAATGTCCGTGGACGGATCTTCCTATGCAGCTGACGCGGCCGGTTCGGTGAACGGCCCCACTATCGGAAGCCGTTTCAGTCCCTCTGCGCCGCCCGTCAAGCACCCTCTGCCATCGTCCGGCACGGTGCTGCTGCTCTATGAGCTGGACCGCTCGTTTCAGTGCGTCCAGAGCTCCCTCCAAGTCTTGTGCAACGATGCGGAACTCTGGGGCGGCAGTGCGCTCCAGCTCGTCCTCCGCAAGCTGCCTAGCCGCGCATCTGCGGCTTTTTCCGACGGCTTTGTCAAGCCCTCTGTTGTCCAGGAGTACCAGCGTCGATACGAGGAGCTTCCCAGCGACCAGGCCTGGGACGCGGACTACTGCATCGCCATGTTCCTTGACATCGTGCGGGACGACCTCTCGGACCCCGTGCTACTGAAGCAGCACGTCCAGGGTGTGCAGCTGGGCGACGTAGGTGACAGCTGTAACGTGCGGGAGTTCTCCACCACGCACCCCACAGGATGACCTAGCCTAAATGCCATGTACCACGAGCTTAGAGCGGGGTAGCTCGTTGGGCTGTGAACCCACTGTTCCCTTTACAGGGTTCAGAGTACCTTATGGCCAGCATCACACTTGCATGCGCCGTACAACTGTTACATTCCTCCCCTCCTACAAGGCAGCTTCCCCTCTCCGCCGCACCCTTGGCGACTCGCGGTCTGACATCATGTCAGCCGCTGGACACAGCCAACGGAATACACCGTGGCCTTGCACGAGCCTATCACCCACACACCCATGTGTGCTTCATATGCATGTAACTCCATGCATGCACCATGTGTGGCAAGCTTGCATGCACCATGTGCATGCAACATGTGCCAACATGCATGCAACAGCAAGCAATCATGCGCGTCAACAGCTCACTGACCGAGCATGGCACAACCATGCAACTGGGTTAGTGATGCAACATGGGTTAGTGATCTGCAGCACGACATGCATGCATCATACCCGTTGCATCATCATACTCATGCATCATGCATGTGCACCAGCAGCCAGCGGTGTCCATCACCCACAACATGTCAAGTGCGGCGCAAACCGATAGCCTAGCATGACATCATGAACAGCCATGATCAGGCAATGAAGAGCCATAGCCAGCCATGCGAGCCATGCAAGCCATGCCGGCCATGCCAGCCATGCCGGCCATGCCGGCCATGCCAGCCATGCCAGCCATGCCAGCCATGCCAGCCATGTCAGCCATGCCGGCCATGTCAGCCATGCCAGCCATGCCGGCTCATTTTAGCCATGCCTGCCATACCAGCCATGCCAGCCATGCCAGCCATGCCGGCTCATTCCAGCCATGCCAGCCATGCTTGCCATGCCGGCCATGTCGGCCATGCCGGCTCATTCTAGCCATGCCAGCCACACCAGCCATGCCGGCCATTCCAGCCATAACAAGCATTAGACCTTGTCCCTTGGTCTTGGCCAACATCATGAGGACAACTTCATGAGGATGACGGGATACCTGCAGCCATCACTTCCTTGCACACGATGTTGGGGCATATCGGATTAGCCGCCGACTTCCCATCACCTACATGGCAGCCATGACAAACCATGTCTATGTCATGAGCTCTGTCCATGAGCCTAAGCCATGGCTATCACCCGGCTGCACCCGGCTGCACCTGGCTGCACCTGGCCACTTGGCCACACCAAGCCAGGGTGACCTGCAGCTGCGGCTACAACATGAGCATCACCAAGCAGCCTAGGCCATGACTACCAAGGGCCATGAGTCGTGTGCCTAGTCAACAACCCTCCTTACAGCTAGACTAGCATCACGACATTCAGGCATGTAGGCTGCAGCCAACAGGCTAAGGCTAGAGCCTCGGGAATGCACCACGTCAAGGCGCCACGTTCTGCGCCACACCAAGGCGGTCACGCCACGATGCGACCTGACGTCCCTAACGTCACGATGCGACCTGACCGAGTGAAATGCACTAAACACAAATCGGCCTGCGGCCAAACATGAGCTACGTCCCGCAGCTCTGCGAATGTGCACACTTTGGACGGACACACTTCAAAAGGGCTGGCGCCGAATCGCATCCGGCGGCGGCGGCTTCCGAAGGCGGCTAGCATCGCACATACCATCCGATGTCATCCGCTATCCGCTATTGCAAGCCGAAGCACTTGGCGAAACATCGGTCGAGAAATCAATGTAACGTGCGGGAGTTCTCCACCACGCACCCCACAGGATGACCTAGCCTAAATGCCATGTACCACGAGCTTAGAGCGGGGTAGCTCGTTGGGCTGTGAACCCACTGTTCCCTTTACAGGGTTCAGAGTACCTTATGGCCAGCATCACACTTGCATGCGCCGTACAACTGTTACAACAGCGGCCGCACCGAGGCCCCGCGCTCGCTGAAGGCGCGCATGGCACCTCAATTGGTGCGCATGGCTGAGGAGGGTCACTTCAGCCGCCTCTGTGCTGTCAACCTGTTTTTGCATGCCCTTATGCCCCACCCTCGTCACGTGCTCCACAGCCAGGGCCAGCACCTGGTGCAGCGCAGCAAGGTGACCTATGCACGGCTCCCCAAGCCCCCTCACTCTCAAGACTCGGTTGAGCTTGCCCTTGGCCGCGCTGCAGCTGCCGCAACCCAGGTGTATGAGGAGCTCATTGGCATGCTGCAGCTGGAGCAGGCAGCTGGGAAGCCGCTCAACGCACCTGCGGGCGTCAACGCCGCTGAGCTGTTGGGACAAGTAAAGGGAGGTAACCCCACGGCTGTCAAGGCAGCCCAACGCCTAGTCAAGCAGCTTGGCAGCGCCCTCACCGCCCAGGGTGCACCTCCGGCACCAACCAGGCCTCCTGCGCCTCACCTGTCCTGGTGTGAGGGTCACCAGCGCTGGACTAGTCACAGCACTGCTGAATGTCACCTGCTCAAGCAACAGCAGCCGCAGGCAGCGCCCGCTCCCACTCCAGCCCACCCCCACTCCCACGGTGCAGCCGCCAGCTCGCAGCCTATTGACCCAGCCCTGTATGAGCAGTTCAGGTTGTTCATGGCTTCCCGCTCACCTGCTGCTGCCCCGCCACTGCGTGCTCACACCGTCGTGCAGTCAAGAAGCGGGCCATCCCGGGGTCGCCCACGCTGTGATCACTGCGGCAAAGACGGGCACACCGAGGAGCGGTGCTTCAGCAAGCATCCTGAACTGCGCCCAGCCCAATGGGGTCAGCCCGGACCTGCGCACTCCCTCGCTGCCGTGCCTGGTGTGGGTGAGGGTGAGGATGAGGATGAGGACGCAGCCCTACACAGCCTCACCAACATGCCCATCACCAGCGTCAGCACTGCCTTTGATGCCATGCGCCACGCCATTGCCCTTGCTGCTGCTGCTGAGCGCCCACTCAGCTTCGCGCCCAGCGGTGCCACCACCCATGCCCTGCCCGCCTCACGTGCTGCACCCCGTGACACCAGCAGTAGCAGCAGCAGCAGCAGCAGCAGCAGCAAGGTACCCATGCAGCTAGAGGGTCAGGCTGACATCACGGACACTGTGCGCACCCTAGTGCAACAGGTGTCCACTTTGCAGCAAAACTTGCTTGCCATGGAGGCCCACATGGCTCAGCTGAGGGCAGAGCGACCTCTAGCCCAGGCTATTGCTTCTGCCACCGGCACCGCAGGCCAGCAACCCATCCCTGTGCCACAGTCTGCTGCCCTTGCCGCTGCTGGCCCGGCCCAGCCGGCCTCCAGCCTGCGTGCCCTCCCCTTTGCTGCCAACCCCAGCGTGTGCGCAGGCCTCAGTGTCCTAGACCGGCACGGCACTCCCCACGCCCTACCCGGTGTCATGCTCGACTCTGGCTCAGGCGCACAGCTGATCACCGCCAGCCTGGCCCGCCAGCTGAAGCTCGAGGTTCTCCCCTCCCAGCAGCGCATCATCCAGAGCGGGGGCACCGCCTTCCAAACGCAAGGAGCGGCTGTGGTGGAGGTGGGCCTTGCCTAGCTGAGCAAACGACCCACCAGATCTAGCTGGACGCCGTGGCGGAAGAGGATCTCGTTGCCAACCAGCAAGTCATAGGGCAGGCTGGTGCTATCTGCCACGACCTGGAAGCGGTGGCGTGACCTGGCAGCATAGGGTGTGCCTAAGGCAAGGCCCACCTCCACCACAGCCGCTCCTTGCGTTTGGAAGGCGGTGCCCCCGCTCTGGATGATGCGCTGCTGGGAGGGGAGAACCTCGAGCTTCAGCTGGCGGGCCAGGCTGGCGGTGATCAGCTGTGCGCCTGAGCCAGAGTCGAGCATGACACCGGGTAGGGCGTGGGGAGTGCCGTGCCGGTCTAGGACACTGAGGCCTGCGCACACGCTGGGGTTGGCAGCAAAGGGGAGGGCACGCAGGCTGGAGGCCGGCTGGGCCGGGCCAGCAGCGGCAAGGGCAGCAGACTGTGGCACAGGGATGGGTTGCTGGCCTGCGGTGCCGGTGGCAGAAGCAATAGCCTGGGCTAGAGGTCGCTCTGCCCTCAGCTGAGCCATGTGGGCCTCCATGGCAAGCAAGTTTTGCTGCAAAGTGGACACCTGTTGCACTAGGGTGCGCACAGTGTCCGTGATGTCAGCCTGACCCTCTAGCTGCATGGGTACCTTGCTGCTGCTGCTGCTGCTGCTGCTACTGCTGGTGTCACGGGGTGCAGCACGTGAGGCGGGCAGGGCATGGGTGGTGGCACCGCTGGGCGCGAAGCTGAGTGGGCGCTCAGCAGCAGCAGCAAGGGCAATGGCGTGGCGCATGGCATCAAAGGCAGTGCTGACGCTGGTGATGGGCATGTTGGTGAGGCTGTGTAGGGCTGCGTCCTCATCCTCATCCTCACCCTCACCCACACCAGGCACGGCAGCGAGGGAGTGCGCAGGTCCGGGCTGACCCCATTGGGCTGGGCGCAGTTCAGGATGCTTGCTGAAGCACCGCTCCTCGGTGTGCCCGTCTTTGCCGCAGTGATCACAGCGTGGGCGACCCCGGGATGGCCCGCTTCTTGACTGCACGACGGTGTGAGCACGAAGTGGCGGGGCAGCAGCAGGTGAGCGGGAAGCCATGAACAACCTGAACTGCTCATACAGGGCTGGGTCAATAGGCTGCGAGCTGGCGGCTGCACCGTGGGAGTGGGGGTGGGCTGGAGTGGGAGCGGGCGCTGCCTGCGGCTGCTGTTGCTTGAGCAGGTGACATTCAGCAGTGCTGTGATTAGTCCAGTGCTGGTGACCCTCACACCAGGACAGGTGAGGCGCAGGAGGCCTGGTTGGTGCCGGAGGTGCACCCTGGGCGGTGAGGGCGCTGCCAAGCTGCTTGACTAGGCGTTGGGCTGCCTTGACAGCCGTGGGGTTACCTCCCTTTACTTGTCCCAACAGCTCAGC
This sequence comes from Haematococcus lacustris, assembly GCA_030144725.1. Taxonomy (NCBI): domain Eukaryota; kingdom Viridiplantae; phylum Chlorophyta; class Chlorophyceae; order Chlamydomonadales; family Haematococcaceae; genus Haematococcus; species Haematococcus lacustris. The sequence continues at coordinate 1,895,580 of JASKMD010000021.1, read as the reverse complement.
GGCGTTGACGCCCGCAGGTGCGTTGAGCGGCTTCCCAGCTGCCTGCTCCAGCTGCAGCATGCCAATGAGCTCCTCATACACCTGGGTTGCGGCAGCTGCAGCGCGGCCAAGGGCAAGCTCAACCGAGTCTTGAGAGTGAGGGGGCTTGGGGAGCCGTGCATAGGTCACCTTGCTGCGCTGCACCAGGTGCTGGCCCTGGCTGTGGAGCACGTGACGAGGGTGGGGCATAAGGGCATGCAAAAACAGGTTGACAGCACAGAGGCGGCTGAGGTGACCCTCCTCAGCCATGCGCACCAATTGAGGTGCCATGCGCGCCTTCAGCGAGCGCGGGGCCTCGGTGCGGCCGCTGTCACCTACGTCGCCCAGCTGCACACCCTGGACGTGCTGCTTCAGTAGCACGGGGTCCGAGAGGTCGTCCCGCACGATGTCAAGGAACATGGCGATGCAGTAGTCCGCGTCCCAGGCCTGGTCGCTGGGAAGCTCCTCGTATCGACGCTGGTACTCCTGGACAACAGAGGGCTTGACAAAGCCGTCGGAAAAAGCCGCAGATGCGCGGCTAGGCAGCTTGCGGAGGACGAGCTGGAGCGCACTGCCGCCCCAGAGTTCCGCATCGTTGCACAAGACTTGGAGGGAGCTCTGGACGCACTGAAACGAGCGGTCCAGCTCATAGAGCAGCAGCACCGTGCCGGACGATGGCAGAGGGTGCTTGACGGGCGGCGCAGAGGGACTGAAACGGCTTCCGATAGTGGGGCCGTTCACCGAACCGGCCGCGTCAGCTGCATAGGAAGATCCGTCCACGGACATTGAGCTCATATGCCGCGCGGACCACTTAGCTTGAGATAGTCCGTGGTTTCGCCGCCCGAGCCGGCCCGGGATGAGTGCGCCGGGAGCTGAGCAGACAGGAAAGACGTGGGCTGATTCCACACGGTTCCCTCGTTACACTGGGGCTTGGGGAGTGCCTCTGCCGCTGACACAATGCGGGTGACGTGAGGTATCTCAAGCTGCCAAGGCAGCAACACAACAAGGCTCAAATACTAAAGTCCGGCACAGTCCAAGCATTTCCCCATGCACTGAGTCAGCAAGACACGTCTCTGCTTGGCTCAGATCACAGCCCAGATCACAACTTAGGAAACCGCAAGGGCAGTCGGCCACACTCAACACCTCAAATGCTCAGTTTAGGCTAAGGTCCATGTCATGGGGCAAAACCCCTCATCACACAATGTGTCTAGTCACGCCATGTGTTGTGACATGAGCCCAGTGGTCTTTGGAGGGAAAGTGCCACCAGTGTGATGTTTGTGGTCATCAGTGTGACCGAGGACGCTGCAACTAATTTGTGGCTGAGTGGAGTGAACTCACAGACAACACCATGTTCCATGCTGACTTAGGTAATTGCTTTGTAAGGGTGGTGTCTCCCCTCCATGTCAGTTAATAAAACATGCAAGGAGCACGGCTTGCATGTTTGTCATCAGATTGTCAGATCAGGTCAGGTCAGGTCAGGTCAGGCCCCATTGCGATTGAAACGAGCTGATTTGGTGACGAAATAGTCGACTAGCCTACACTATTTGCTATCTCTAGTCTATACTATTTACTACATGGACATAGAGATGTCTATTTGGGAACCTTACATGTTTGTCATCGACACACCTGTACAGCTCCTGAACCCCACAGCCCTCATGCTACACCAAAATAAAGCATGAGTTGGAATCGAACCAGGCTGCGAGCTCATCATTGTAAAGGCTACCGACAGTGTGCCTAATGCCCACTTCAGCTCAGCCTTCTGGTGTGTGTGCCTGTTGCCAGTGCCTGCGCCTGTGCCACACACATCCCCTTTGTGAGGGGTTCATTGTTTTTTTTTGTTGGGATTGTCTTGAGCTGTAGCTGGCTATTGCTGCAACTGGCGCCGCCACTTGCGCAACAGGGGCTTGTCGGCTATCTCCACCCACTCCTGGCCTGGCTGGCCTGGCTTTGGCATGGCTGGGCGGTTAGTCCAGTAGCACAGCTCAGTGGGACGTGGCCCTGGGCCGACTGCACAGCGGCGGATGTTCAGCGCGGCTGACACGTCCCGGTCATAGAACCTGCACATGTGTGTAGGAGATGCATGACGTCAATTCATGTGTCATGGCATGTGGGATATGCTCATGTCATGCACATTTATAGGGTTGGGTCAATGCTTACCTGGTGATGTTGTTGATGCTTGTTAAGCACATCAGGCCCCGGACTTGGGAACGCTTTGCCATGCTTTTCACTGGCCGCAGCCACCTGCATGGGCACATGGGGCAATGCACATTTGTAAGATTTTTCATCTTGACCCTACCTAGTCACCTTGATTCCACCACCTCCCAACAACCCCCTATCCTCGCCCCCCTCACCTGAAGGACTCAGGCGGGGTGTCAAGGAGGGTCTCGCTGGGGGTGTTGTCGGCTGAGCTGACCCGGCTGGTTCGGAACTCGTCCACCAGCACCACACGCTCTGGCCTGAACTGCTTCACTGCCTCCTTCTGCATCTGGCTGACAGGGACACCCCTGCAGCCAATGGTGCCGCTGCCCTTGAAGCCAGCTGCCCCATAGGCCAGGGCCAGGATGCGGTCCGGCCACAGCTTCTTTGCCTGCGTGTTGACCTGCAGCCACATATAGCAAGACACAGTGGCATACATGTGTAAGGTCAGGTATAGCAGCAGCAACAGAGGCAACAACAGCAGCAGCTGGCTAGGTGAGCTGACTTTGGTTGGCTGCTGCCTAGCTCGTGGGTTAGGGTTCTTGGGCCTTACCTTGGCCCAGAACGAAGCAACCACGCGCTTCTTGCCACAGATACAGCCGGAACTTGGCGTTGGCCCAGCGCTTCTTCGAGACCTCGGCCCACATGGCGTCGTACGTCTCCAGGACGGTGTCGGCGAACCGCCGGTACGAGGCCAGCGAGCTGGGCTTGCTGCTGACCCGCGACAGGGCTGTGAGCTGCGGCTTCACCTTGGCCAGCCACGTCTTGGTCGCCTGGGCTTGCCGTGTGATGCCGCTGTCCCGGTAGGTACTGCCCGGCGGTTAGCGTCCAGTGGCGCACTGACACCACTGAGCCGTCGGCGCTGCGCTCCTCGTGCGCCACCGTGGCCATATTCGTCTTGCCCGGGTCCACGCCAAGCCACTCCGCGTGGAGGTGGGCCAGCGGGTTGACTGCGCCCATGCCCTTGGCCATCCGCGGCAGCTCTGCGGGTGGAGCTGCAGGCTTGGGCCGCAGGAACATCACGCTGATGGCGACTCCATCGGTGTGCACGACCTGATCGAATCTGTGCTTGGGGCTGGCGAGCTTTTGGCGGCGAGGGTCAGGCAGCAATGCATCCCACCGGCTGGCCACCTGCAGCCATCATAAACACCACCAAGGCACCTCATCTGAAGGCTGGCTGAAGGCTCACAAGGCAGGCACAAGGCAGTTGACAACACACATGGCAAGTAACTGAGCACCAAAGGCTGGCACCTGACTGCAAGGAGCACTCACCTTGCTGTTTATAGGCCCTTCAATGTAGTGGCATGGGTTCGCTGGGTCAGGTAGGGCACCGTTCCTGAACTTGTCCTCGGAGGTGACCCCTGCCTCCGTCAGCACCCCCAGCATGCCGGCGTCATGCATCAAGCCATAGAGGCCCCGGGTGTCGATGAAGATGTGCCGAGCCTGGCACTTGCTGGTGGGGGTGAGGGCATAGGGAGTGGGGGGGCGGGGGAGCCTCGTCAACAGGTTGGTGGGCTGAGACTGCTCCCAAGGCACCATATCAAGCAGCCAGGCTGCCATGGCTGCCTCCATTTCTCTGGTGGTGTGCACCGCATGGCGCAGCAGCCGGCCACGGTTTGCTGGGTCCTCCACCCAGTCATCATCCACCTTCTCCCCCTCCCCCAGCCCCAGCAGGCCCCGCTGCAAAGCCACCTCAGCCTGCATGGCTGCAGTCACCACCACCCCACCCTCCCCCACCAGCCAGGTGACCTCCATGCCGCACACCATACGGCGCACGTAGGTGCACTGCCGCTTGGACCAGGCTGGCAGGTGCACACCAACCAGCCCCCTCACCCCGAATCGGCGCTGGTGCTCGTTGGTGCCCAGCAGGACCTTGGCCCCGGCCAGGGACACTGACTTTTTGAGCCTGCCAGCGAAGAGCAGTATGAGGATGTTGCTGAAAGCTGTCTCCAGCTGCTTGCCGACGTGGTCCACCATGTTGGTGTCGGACAGGTGGCGGGGGATTGCATCGAGGCGGGCACTGAGGTCGGGGTGCGCGGCCAGCACGGCAGCGACTGCTGCACTCGGCTGAGTGTTCTCGCCCTCTCCGGGCAGGCCGCGGCACAGCTGCAGGAACAGGTTCCTGCAGCTCAGGTCCGGGATGTCTGCTGCGGAGACTGGCCGGTTTGGCATTGGGGATGTCTGTGTCTGTGTATGACAGTGGCTGGCCTTGCGCGTCAAGCTGGTCGGCTACGTGCAGGGTAAACAAGTCGCGCACGAGGAAGCCCAACAGCAAGCTGCCAATCACCCCTCGCTCGCTGATGTCCTTCACACGTGGGCGCACAGCGTCGTCCAGGAAGGCATCCCAAAGCGCTTGCGGAAGGTGGTCGGTGAGGTGGTCTAACTTGGCCTTTCTTGCGTGGAACGTATTGTCCCTGCTGCGGGCAGCGCGGGCCTCTCCTGAAGCCTTCCTTTTGCGCTGTGCCTCGGTCAAGTCAGGTTGGGCTGCCTCGTCGCGGTTGAAGTCGGGGTCCTCCGGCACTGCTCTAGGCCCACCCACACCGGTTCGTCTCTTCTTCCTCGCCATAAACAATAGCAACGCGAGGCAGCAACATATACTAAGGATTTTCGTGTTTGTCACACACATGTACACACACGCTTGGTTCTTGCGAAACACCAGCACACACTTACCCGACCGATGTGGTTTGCAGCATGCCGTCATATAGCCCTGTCCCTCAAAGTCCCATCAAAGTCTCAAAGTCCCTCAGAGTCTCAAAGTCCCATCAAAGTCCCATGTTCTGACTCCTTTCACTGGCGGGCTACATGAGTGTCCTCACCGCGGCCGAGCGAGCAGCCTTTGCCAAAGTTCAGGCAAGAGCTCCAAACATGTCCTCATCACTTCGTATTCAGTGCTAGAGTGCGTTGTCTTTAGTACTGCAGGTTGGCACAAAGACATGGCTGCAGCAACACCAGCAGCAGCAGCAACAGCAACAGCAGGGCGCAGTAGGCGGGTCACAGCATCCTATAGAGCAGGGCCCACTGTCCAGCCCCGGGTGCTATCCCTCTGTTGACTCCAGCCTCCGGCTCCACCAGGTTTCAGATGACGCACCCCCGAGCTTAGCCTTCCTGCCCAAGTTCCTCACCGCAGCGCAGGCTCGGCGCAGCAGTGTGGTGCTATTCGACTCATCCAGACTGCCCTCTGCCCAGGATAGCACCAGCCTCTCCAGCCAGCAGGGGCCCCCCTCCCTTGGCGCCCCCCCAGCACTGGGAGCAGCCCGCAGCAGGCGAGGCAGCTGCCTAAACCCAGACGCCAGCCCCAGCCCCTGGGCTTCGGACCCCAGCCCCTGTCCCGCCACGCGGGCAGGAGGGGGGCTGCGCCCAGGCCTGCCTGGGGTGTCCCCTCATGGGGGGCATGGCGGCGGCAGCATAGCCAGCAGCTACCGTGGCATCAGGGGCCTGGCAGAGGCCATGGGCATGCTGGCTAGCAGCGGGCCAGAGCAGCGTGTGACCCAGGTCCCCCAGCCGTCTGGGTTGTCTGGGCTGCTGCTGTCACCCAGGGGGCCCCGAGGGGGAGGGGAGTGGGTATGGGGAGGGGGAGGGGGCAGTAGTGCCACGGCATGGACTCAGCCGAGCTCCGGTCCACTGCCGAGTAGCCCCAGTGGAGTGGTAGGGGGCAAGCCGTCCCCCCGCTGGGGCTCCCAGGGCAGGGTTCACCCAGGGCCTGGGCAGGGGCCTGGGCAGCTGCTGGGCAGCTCCAGATCAGCCTCTCTGGCCACCAGTGCCTCAGGCCCCCCTCCTGACACCAGGCAGCTGACACCACGACTGCCCTCCACCACGCCCCTAGGGCCCCAGCTGAGCAGTGCAGCACCCTCCTCCTCACCCTCCTCCACCTCCGCCTCCCATCCTACCATGCAGCTGCCACCCAGCTTCCATCCGGCTGACAACCAGCTACAAGGCATCTCCGCTGGCCAGGTGACACAGGTAGGGTCAAATTTCCTGTAAACAGCTGGTTGCATATGCCTGATAGCAGGCTGCATGGTTACAAGAAGCAGCAGAGAGGGCATGCAACAGGCATACTGTCGCATTCCTCCCTGACCTGACCTGACCTGACCTGACCTGACCTGACCTGACCTGACCTGACCTGACCTGACCTGACCTGACCTGACCTGACCTGACCTGACCTGACCTGACCTGACCTGACCTGACCTGACCTGACCTGACCTGACCTGACCTGACCTGACCTGACCTGACCTGACCTGACCTGACCTGACCTGACCTGACCTGACCTGACCTGACCTGACCTGACCTGACCTGACCTGACCTGACCTGACCTGACCTGACCTGACCTGACCTGACCTGACCTGACCTGACCTGACCTGACCTGACTCCGCTACAGCGGCTCGCGAGCTGTCCGCCCTCCCTAACACCCCCCGGAGCGTCCTCCGCTGCCGTCACCTCCCCACCCACCACCCCCAGGCCACCCCCCACCCCTCGCTCCCTGGCCCCACCCCTGAATGACGATGACAGGGCATCGGGGCCAGGGCTGGGTGCAGCTGCAGTCAACCGGGCTACCAGGCCAGGTGAGAGCGCAAGGCCTGCCTGCTGCAGCATGCACACCACAGCTGCACCTCACAGGAGTGACCAGGCAGCCAGGGCCCTGGGAGTGAGAGTGAGAACGGTAGTGAGAGTGACCAGGCAACCAGGGCCCTGGGAGTGAGAGTGAGAAAGGCAGTGAGAGTGACCAGGCAACCAGGGCCCTGGGAGTGAGAGTGAGAACGGTAGTGAGAGTGACCAGGCAGCCAGGGCCCTGGGAGTGAGAGTGAGAACGGTAGTGAGAGTGACCAGGTATTCAGGGTGATAGGCCTAGGCATGGAGACTGGGGGTGGGGTGGGGTAGGGCTGGGGGCAGAGGGGTGGGGTGGGGTGGGGTAGGAGCAAAGAGGGAGGGAGGGAGTGATGGTTTTGTAGGTCACACCATGCCATGCGGTCGAGTGTGAAAGAGGTGGAACCATGAGCTCTTCGCATCTCCGCGTTTGTCTGGCTGCATGAAGTTGTTCATATGGCTTGCAACCCTAGCACCCCCTTCGCCCCCACTTGTCCACAGGCCCTGTGCCCCGCCTCCGCCTGCCCCCCTCTGACCCCCCCACCCCGACCTCCCCTCACCCCTCCACCCCGCCCTCCACCCTCAGCAGCCCAGACCTGACCTGGTCCCCCCGCCCCCCGCCCCTCCGTGGCCAACCAGAGGTGACACTAGGCGGCAGTGGGCCAAGCCCTCGCCCCCGGCCCCCCCCCCAGCCCGCCCCAGCCCCCCACGCCCCCCACCCTCACCCACCGGCAGTCAGGCAGCGTCCCCTTCCTGCTGGACCACCCCCGCAAGTGGAAGGCTGGAGAGCAGCCGGGTACTGCAGCCGCAGGGGGGGGAGGAGGGGGGGCAGGCCGGCACCAGCCAGACCGCATGTCTGTATCAGGAGCGGGGGCGGGGGCGGGGGAGGTGCCAGGGGGCGACAAGATGGTTGGACTGGAGGGGGCAGACAGACCTGGCGTGGTGAAGCGGGGGTGGGGGCCAGCACCAGAGGCAGCGGGCAAGAAGGGGGGTGGGGGGGCCAGTGGCGGTGCCAGCATCACCAGGCAGCCACCAGGCCAGGAGGAATGCAGCCCAGGGCCAGAGGGAGGGGGGCGGGGGGGGAGGGGGGAGGACCCCCAGGGCTGGGCAGGGGCTGGGTGGGGCCCGGGGCCTGGGGGGGCCGGCAGTGGAGGGTCAGGAGGGTCGTGGGGGCGCTGCGCCTGTTTTCAGAATGCGCATCAAATCGGTGAGACACTTGACCAGGGCACGGCAGCATCACACCTCTGCCTTGCCCTGCCCTACCCTGCCCTACCTTCACCCCCCTCGCCCTCACCCTGCCTTCCCCTGCCTCTCCCTGCCCTGCCCTCCCCTTCTCTGCTCATTCCCCGCACCTCCCCCCCTCCCTCAGCCCTGCCTTACTATCATCCTGCCCCAGCCTTAACCTTCACCCCCCTGCCACGCCCTGCCTTCCCCTTCCCCTTCCCCTTCCCCTTCCCCTTCCTCTTCCCATTCCCCTTCCTCTTCCCCTTCCCCTTCCCCTTCCCCTTCCCCTTCCCCTTCCCCTTCCCCTTCCCCTTCCCCTTCCCCTTCCCCTTCCCCTTCCCCTTCCCCTTCCCCTTCCCCTTCCCCTTCCCCTTCCCCTTCCCCCTTTCAGCCCTTGGCCCCATCCCCTTCCTGGGTTTGCAGGGTGGGGTGAGCCTGAAGTGGCTGCTGTCCTTTGTGGCCGAGCTGCCCAGTGAGGCTGAGCAGAGCACTGAGGAGGTGGTGGCGCAGCACATCCTGCCCCTGGTGGCGGACACCCCTGGGGGCCGCTTGCTGGACCTGGTGCCGGATGTGGTGAGGAGGGCCAAGGGGTGACAGATGTGGTGAGGAGGTCCAAGGGGGTTGGGGGGCAAATGAGCCTGCTGGTGGAGGCAGTGAGCTAGTCAGTGGCAGAGGAAGGGGGGAAAGGGGGGTGACCCTGGCGTCTCCCAGCTTGCCTGACGGCCCTCACGACTTGACCTGACTCCCTGTGACCTGCCTGTGGCTGACCCCCTGACCGCAGCATGTTGGCATCCCCCGCATGTTCGTCATACACGCCTGGAAGGCCTGCTTCCAAGAGCTGATCGCGGGCCTGACATGGTGGGCAGGGGCAGGGTGTCCTGGGCGGCATTACCAAGTTGCTGTAACTGCTGCCTGTTCCCCTGCCCCCCACTGCCTGCCTGCCTGCCTGCCTGCCTGCCTGCCTGCCTGCCTGCCTGCCTGCCTGCCTGCCTGCCTGCCTGCCTGCCTGCCTGCCTGCCTGCCTGCCTGCCTAGCGGTACAGGTATGCCACCTCCCAGCAGTTGGACCGGTCCACCACCTTTGTGTGGATAGATGTGGCCTGCTCCTGCCTCTCAGTCAACCAGGTGGCCACCCACCTCACATTGTCCACCTGTGGGTGCCATCATGGTTCTCCAGCTGACGCTCACAGCGTCACCAGCATCAGCTGTATGGCTAGCTGTTTTGGTGACGGTCACATATCTACTGCTACATCAGCCCTAGGCTCGTGCATTCTTCTGCATGTGTTGTCAACAGGTGTTGATGACTGCAGCCAAGTGCAGTTAATGCTACACTTGGCAGCTGTCACACATACCAGTTGACTCATGCTGTACAGCATTATGGATGGCTCACCACCCCATAGGCTGGGCTACCTGCCTCACTCTTTTCTTGCACACTCCCTCTTGATGTGTTTGCATAGCTGGACCGATGACAGATGCATCACAGCAGATGTATCACAGCAGTAGCAGCCCCCTTGTCCCTCACTAGGGCCTCCATTTGAGCCGGATCAGAAGTACCTACTAGCAGCCACTAGCAGCCACTAGCAGCCACTAGCAGCCACTAACTAGATCCGACTCAAAAAGTGTTATTGGGCTGTGTGGAGTAAACCCAGTGCACATGGCACATGAGCCCGCCTACCACCTACAATATCTGAAGTGCATGCAAAATACAGGATCAAATAATTCTTCATAATCCGGGTTGATATTGGGTCCTCATCGGGTCAATCTTACATACATAGCCAGGTTTGTATAGTCGCCCTCATTTGCTATCACAATAAGCAGCATATCGGGGCTCTCAATACAACGACCTCATTGTTTCACAGCAACTCATGCATAGTACAAAGTTGATACTGTGTACCCAGGGGCTGGAGGGTGCAAATAAGGGGATGGTGCACAGAGTGATGTGCTGGCCATGTGGGGGTGGGGATAGTGCGCCGCGCTGGCCATGTGAGGGTAGGGCGCCGCGCGGGCCATGTGGGGGTGGGAGCAGGGCGCCGAGCTGGCCATGTGGGGGTGGGGGTAGGGTTGCAGGTTGGGTAGGGTTGCAGGTTGCATGGCGAGAGAAGGGCGCCATGGGGGTGGCAGGAATGGAGACGCCACTAGTTGGGCAAGCAACCGGCGTGTAGTAGCCCACAAACGGGTGGTATAAGGGCTCATTGGGTGCAGAGGGGTAGGCAGCTGGGACTGGGGTGGTATGCGGGGCCACGTCAGCACGGGAGGGGGGAGCTGCTGCGCCAATTGCAGGGGTAGTAAGGAGTGGGGGTGAGTGTCCCTGAGCCGCGGGGACGGAGCGGGGCACATTCGCAGGGGTGAAAGGCTCAGGGTCACAGGCAACGCTGCTTGCAACATGCGTCGGAGCAACTGCTGCCACTGTAGCTGCACCCATGGCAGCTTGCAGACCCATTGCTGCATCAGCTGTATCTAGGCTGTCATGCTCAGCATAGCTGATGATGCTGTCAAGCTGCTTCCATGCACCCATCTTTTGAATCAGCGTGGGTGCCTTGCCTGCCTTCACCAACTCCGTGGTGCTGGTGCGCTTAAGCGCATGCGAGGTGCTGCCAGTTGCCTCCTTGATGTAGTCCGCAATGGAGTGGATGCCAAGGTTCTGACGGGTGTACCAGGGTCACCTCCACGGCGAGCGGGCTGGAGAAAGAGATGGCCTGTCCACCCCTGAGGCAGCTTGGACAATAGAAGACGCACCGCTGCCACGGGGCACACCTCAGCATCACCAAAGGTGTCTCCAGTGAGGAGTGAGGGATGGGCAGGGTGAAGAATCTTGGCAATAGGATCCCGCTTGGCGTCCGCAATGCCACCTTGGTTGTTCTTGCAAGCGAGCTCACTGATCTTGATCACAGTGCGCTTAGTCTTGGAGTCTTGCTGGAACTCGACATGGCTGACAAGGAGACCTTGGAGGTTTCCTCCACGCATAAGGAGAAGGTAGCCCAGCAAAACCAGCACACGCGTCACCAAGCCCTTGGCGTTGCGGGGGTCCATGTGAGGCTTTGCACGCTCCCAATTACACTATTGCCTGACCCGAGGGCTATGATGTAGAGTTGGCATGACAAAACATGCACTAATTGTAAGCTGATGACAGCTTAACAAAGGGGGCACACACTACTGTGCCACAGCAGGCTGCTGCTGCTGCTCCTGGGCCTTGGGGGGCTTGTCTCGCAGCCGCTTGTAGCCCAGGCCAGGGTACTCCTTGCCCTTGGCTGGCAGAGCTCCCTGGTCTGGCCAGTAGCACAGCTCCAGCGGCCGCCACCTGCTCTCCCCAATGCGTTGCATGTTCAATGCTGCATTGCAGTCCCTGTCCAGCCACCTGCCTGGCTGTGGGGCTGGCTTTGCGTTAGACGGGTTATCTCACAGCGCGTAACTCACGTCTAGGGCTCACGTCACGGCTGGGGACACGAACCTTTATGTTTCTTGTCGCTACCCTTCCGCTTCTTCTTAGCCATCACGCGATGCGCAGTGCGACGGGCGGTGGCATTTTCTAGCAATTTGGGTTTCCCGTGAAAATAACACCGTGAAAATAACACATAGCCCCCCCATAGCAGCCAGGTAGTAGTAGCCGCCGCCACAGCAGTAGCAGCCGCTGCAGCAGCAGCACTGCCCCGCCATGGTGTATAAGGCTGGTGCGCGTGGTCTGCCTGCAGCTGACGGGTCGCGACATGACAGTGCTGAAGGATGTGATGGCCGGCTGCAGCACCGCCCTCCTGTGCGTGGACAGCCAGGCCCTGGTGCTAACCCGCTACTGGTGCCTGTTCGAGGCATGGCTGGCGCGCAGCTTGCGGGCGGGCAAGCCGGGGCAGGCGGGAAGCATGGGGGCGCAGGCCATGGTGGCCGTCAACAACGAGCGGCTGCGCCCAGTACTGTTTGCTGCAGGTAAAGGGTTAGGGTTAGGGTTAGGGTTAGTGTTAGGGTTAGGGTTAGGGATAGCCCAACCCTAACCCAGTGCTGTTTGCTGCAGGTAACCCTAACCCTAACCCTAACCCTAACCCTAACCCTAACCCTAACCCTAACCCTAACCCTAACCCAGTGCTGTTTGCTGCAGGTAAAGGGAAGGGGCGGGCGGAGAGGGAGGGTTTGGGGGAAGGGGGCGTAAATGGGCAGGGAGGGAGGGGGAGAAGGGGAGGCAGGGAGGTAGGTGGGGAGGGAGAGGCTGGGAGTTAGTGCTAGAGCTACACAGACAAGCACATAGTTTGGGATGCCCTGCTATCAAAAGCCACATAGCTCTGCACCTGCTTTGTTGCCAGGCATGCAACACAGTGCTCTCTGCTCAGCAGGTACCTAGAGGGTTGGAAAGCAATGGCCTGGCCAGGAGGATACCCCTCAGATTCCCGTATTGGGTGTTTCCCCAGTTTGAGTACACATACATTATGACGCTCAACTCACGACCTAATGTAAGATACAGTGGGTTCTGCCGCTTCAAGCACAGCATCACTGTAGGTTTAAGCACCAGAGGGCATCAAATGACTGCAAATAGTGTGACATAGCCAGCAAGTCATGGTCAGGGTTGTTTGTCCTGACCCTGCTCGTGTGAGCTCTTGCTGCTCTTATCCCTTTACATCACGGTGAAAGTAAGAATCATTATCTTCCCGTCAATTTCAGCCATTCCTCAGCCCATTCTTACTTGTGTCCGCCCATCAGCCCTATCTAAAACTAGCCCTATCCACCCTATATAGAAGCTGGTCGCTGCATCATCATAGTGCATTGGCCCCCATTCTGTGCGTTGGCCAGGGAGGACAAGAGGGTCAGACCTAACAGCTGTTGTTACGATTGCTGGCACTCGTAATAGCACTTTGTATAGCACTGATGGGGCCTGTAGCGGGTGCTGAAGCGAAAGCTGTGACAGCCTTTAGGGAGCAGCCTGCCCCTTGCATCACCCATGCTCCCGATGCCGACATGAGCCTGGCGCAGCCATTGCCGCAGCCATTGGCATGCAGTGGAAGGTAAGCGTTTTACATCTGAGTACCCTGGCCATGAAGGCAATGGCACTCCAGGGGACGCTGGAGTTTAGGGATACCGCTATACTGTGGACAGGTTGAGCCCGGTACCACTGGCTACTGGAATTGCCCCAACCCACAGCTCAGGAGTTGGGGAATTGAAGCAAAGTTTCGGCGAATCCGGGTGACGCGGGTGTTTTAGGACAAGCGCTATACTTTGAACAGATTGAGCGCATTGTCACTGGCTACTGGAGCTGCCCCAACCCACAGCTCCCCGTTGATGCACCTCTTCCTGCTTTAGACATTGACGGCTTGTGTGGCTGCGCTGTCCTGCTCCCAACACTGGCAGCTTCAGACCAGGCTTAGCCTCAGTTAAGGAGCTGGGCAAGTCTTAGCTTGGACGGAGGCTAGTTTGGCACAGTTTGGGGACCCAGCATGCAACCTCTTGATGCTGCGCATGCCAGCATTCTGTGACTAGCCCACTGCTGCTGGAGACAAGGGTGCCTGTGTGTGTGTGTGTGTGTGTGTGTGTGTGTGTCGTGTTGCAGATGTTGGCAGCCCCCTTGTCCCTCTCTAGGGCTTCTATTTGAGCCGGATCAGAAGTACCTACTAGCAGCCACTAGCAGCCACTAGCACCCACTAACTAGATCTGGCTCAAACAGTGTTATTGGGCTGTGTGGAGTAAACCCAGTGCACATGGCACATGAGCCCGCCTACCACCTACACCATTGCCTGACCCGAGGGCTATGATGTAGAGTTGGCATGACAAAACATGCACTAATTGTAAGCTGATGACAGCTCAACAAAGGGGGCACACACTACTGTGCCTCATCAGGCTGCTGCTGCTGGGCCTGGGGTGGCTTGTCTCGCAGCCGCTTGTAGCCCAGGCCAGGGTACTCCTTGCCCTTGGCTGGCAGAGCTCCCTGGTCTGGCCAGTAGCACAGCTCCAGCGGCCGCCACCTGCTCTCCCCAATCCGCTGCATGTTCAATGCTGCATTGCAGTCCCTGTCCAGCCACCTGCCTGGCTGTGGGGCTGGCTTGGCTTTGGCAGCCTTGCCCTTGCCCTTGCCCTTGGTGGGCTCAGCTGCCGGCTTGCTGCGCTTGGCTGGAGGGGGAGTGCTGGGCCCTGGCTCTGAGGCTGCTGGCTGTGTGGCTGCCTGGCCGCTGCGTGGGGCCTGTGGGGGCTTGCGGGGGGCCACTACCGGGCACCACACCAGGCCCCGCACTGGCTGGCCACGCTCCTGGCTCCAGGCTGGGCGCACCAGGCGGGGTTCCACCTGCCCTGCTGGTGGCTTCCAGCCTGCGGGTCTTGTGGCACTGAGTGTGGTCAGCTCCACCTCACAGGGCTGCTTGCCATTCACTGCTGAGCTGACCCGGCTGGTGCGGTGCTCATCCACAAGCACCACCCTGCCCCCATCCTGGTCTTTGCCCCTGGGCCTGCACACCACCTTGCGGCAGGCACGCAGCACCGCGTCAGCACCCCACCCACCCCCAGTGCCAATGGTAGCAGCGCCAAAGAACACCACCAGCTGCTTGGCACACCCATGTCGCTTCATGGACAGCTCCGCCATGTCCTCCTCCAGCTGCAGCCATGCACACAAGGCACACACATGGTGGCTGACATGGTGGCACCAGGTTAGGCATGGCACAACCAAGTACTCTTTCACTTCATGCCCAACCCACCACCTCTCAGTCCCTTACCCTCCCTCCCTCCCACCTACCCACCCACCCAACCTCACCTTGTTGAAGAACTGCTCAAGCGCTCGGTCCTGGGCTCCGTACAGCCTCAGCCGCTGCCGTGCCCACTTGGGGTCCAGGTACACCTCCCACACCGCATCCCAGGTGGCCAGGGTGACGGTGATGTGCTTCAGGTTGGCCTCCAGGGAGGTGCCGGCTGAGCTGGCTGCTGCCAGGTGCTGGAGGTGGGGCTTGATTGGTGCTAGCCACCGCTCAGTGTCACGGCGGGCATTGTTCAGGCCGCTGGCATGCTTCACCTCGCCCTTGGTCAGCTTCCACCGGCGCAGCTGGTCTGCCTTGAGCTGGCCTGTTGCTGGATCCCACACCCCAGAGGCTGCGCTGACTGCCTGGGTGACGCCGGGGTCGATGCCCACCCCAATCTGTGTGTCTGGGTCAAACACAAACTCACGCATCTCAGCTATGCCCCTGCCTATGTGGGGGAGCCCCACTGCATGGGCCGCTGCTGCTGCTGCACTTGGGCGGCTGCTGGTGCTGCTGGCAGCTGGAGGTGGGTCTGGAGGAGGGGGAAGGGGGCGCATGTAGTGCATGCACACGCTGACACCATCTGTGTTATCTCACAGCGCGTAACTCACGTCTAGGGCTCACGTCACGGCTGGGGACACGAACCTTTATGTTTCTTGTCGCTACCCTTCCGGCCATCACGCGATGCGCAGTGCGACGGGCGGTGGCATTTTCTAGCAATTTGGGTTTCCCGTGAAAATAACACCGTGAAAATAACACCGTGAAATTAACCCGTGAAAATAACCTGGCATAGCAGGGGGCAGTCATCAGCCCCTGGCCCTGCCTCTCCCCTTTCCTACCATTAGCACTCTCACCTTCTTAGTCGAAGTAGCGCTCCAGGACCTTCTCCTGCGTGCCCTGCAGATGTTGGCAGCCTGCGTCTGGCGCTGTCCTGCCTCAGCCTGGCCTCCTTATCCTGCGGCCAGCTGAACGACCTGGAGCTCCTGCAGGCAACGCTGGCAGAGCTGGGGGTGGACCCAGAGGATGGGTCCTGGCTGCAAGGTTTGGGGGAACTTGGCAAGGATGGAGTGGTGGTGGGAGAGGGAGGGGGGGAGCAGGGCGTTGGTGGAGATGGGGAAGGAAAGGGGGAAGGAAACGGGGAAGGCAAAGAAAAGGAAGAGAGGAGAGGGAGAAAGATCGTAGGTTGCCGACGGTGTGTGATGTATTATGTAGCGGTGTTGAGAGAGCCAAGAGAAGGACTGCTTGCGTGTGCTGAGTTGGGTAAAGCGAGCCCGCTGCTGCTGCTGCTGCTGCTGTAGAGGTGCTGGACAGCCTGCTGGCAGGTGCCAGCCAGGCAATGGCAGGGGCTGAGAAGACGCGAGCCAGCAGCCCCCAGCGCTACCTGGAGGCCATGACGCTGCACGCAGGTCAGGCAGAGGCAATACGGGCACGGGGAGGGGATAGGGCAAGCGCAGGGTCCTTAGGGTCCGCAGGAAGGGGCTGGCAGGGGGTCGAGGGGCAGGAGTAAGGGCGAGGATGGGAGCTGATGGGGTTCATAAAGGGGCATGAATTGACGGCAGGGGCAGGGGCGAGGACATGGGCCTGCTTGAGCTGTCATTCACATAGTGTTGAGCCATTCGCAGATATGTTCTTGCCTAGCTGTGACCTTGATGCCAACAGCCAGTTTAGCGTGGCTGTGGGGGCTGGTGCCTGGCAGCCTGCACATGCGTGGCTGGGTTCCATGGCTGCCAGGAGCTGTTCCCTCGCCCCTGCCCTGCTACCACTGTGCTCTGCTACCTGGCCCCTGCTCTGGCCCCTGCCCTGCTACCACTGTGGTCTTCACTGCTGCTGCGTACCTTGCAGTGCTGCTGGCCGCACTGGCTCATGACTGGGAGGCTGAGAAAGCCATGCGTCAGGTACACATGTGTATGCCGACCTCATGGGATCTGACCCGACTTCATCCTAAGCCTTGACTTGCACCCAGAGCAACTTGCATCTTACACCGTGGACCCTGCTATCTCTGACTTTGCCTCCCCTCTGCACTGGGGTGGCCTGCTAGCCAGGCATCACTGAGGGAGCACCAACAAGCCTAAAGATCCACAGCCCCAGGCTTTACTACGTCCTCAATAGTGCCCCAGAGCCTGCGACTGCCTACCACCTGCACTACTGCCTTACCCCCTGGGGGACAGCTAGCCAGTATAGTGTGACAGGCATGCACTGATGTAAGCTGAGTGGGGAAAACTAGCCAGTTCAGCATGGTAAGTATGCACTGGTATGCACTGGCATGCACTGACTCAGCTTTGGACATGCACAGCTTAGGACACAACACTGTGCATTAGATGGCTCTTGCTGCTGATCAATCTGGGGTGCTCTGTTTCTCAACAGCTGGTAGCCCAAGCCAGGGCACTTCCACCCTCTGGCAGGCCACCCTCTGCCTAGGCCACCAGCACTGCTTCAGCAGGCGTCGCTTTGCCTCCCAAATGCGCTGCATTGCATCCCCGTCTACCCACCTGCCATGCTGCAGTGCTGGTTTGGCCTCGGCATCCTTGCCCTTGCCCTTGCCTGCGCCCTTGCCTGCCCCCTTGGTTGGCTGGCTGGGCTTGGCTGCCTGCTCAGCCTTGGTGCGCTTCCTGCGCTTGGCTGGCGGGAAAGTGCTGCGGCCAGTCTCTGAGGCTGCTGGCTGTGTGGCTGCCTGGCTGCATGAGAGCCCTGGGCCCAGGCTCCAAGATTGCTGGCTATGAGGCTGCCTGACTGCGTGGGGGCTGTGGGGGCTGGTGTGGGGGACCTCAAGGCAGGCCTGGGGAAGCGCTGGCTCCAGGCTGACCCGTACAGCTGGTTGGCCGCACATTACTGTAGAGGTCAGGGTTTGAACCCAGTCGTTTGTTTAGCAACAACAGGCCTCACCACGCCAAAGCAATCAAACTCAACGTACATCACTATTGATGCAAAATCAATTCTGCTTTCTATTACTATCCATGTATCCACCCATTGCAAACTGCAGTATGGCTTGCGGCTTGAGAGCCAGACTTGGCAGAACAACAACAACCAACATATTCTAGGGATGGATCCAGGATCCACCATCAGGCATGCGCAGCGTTACTCACAATACCATCCCTTCCTGACTCATGAACTGGATGGAAGTGGGGGAGAGGGTCAAGGTCTTACCAGAGCATGATCTCATCCCAGCATGTTTCAACTCTGTCAGTGCATATGCATCTGTGGGGCAGGGTGCTGGCAGTGGTGGTGATGGTACTGCTTTTGGTCAATTTGCATGCAGGCACTGCGCTTTGCTGATGACCACCCCGGCATGATGAGCAGCTACGAGCTTGGGCTCTGCAACGCCCTGCTGGCAGAAGCACTGACGCGAAGGTGATGGTGCAGGCAGGCAGGTTGCTGTCAGGCAGGCAGGCAGGCAGCCAGGCAGACAAGCAGGAGAGTCACTACGGCTTGGCACCTTCCTTGAGCACCAGCTTTGACCAGTGCTGCATGTTTGGAGGCTCAGGGATGGAGGCAGGCAAAAGGGTGTGGCAGCTGCTTTGTCCAACAGCCTGGCTGTGGCTAATCGCTGTCCCACCCTCCCCGGTTCCTGTCTCTGCCCCCCTAGCCACAGCCAGCTGCAGAGGACTCCTGGCAGTCCATGTACCCACTAGGGCAGGGTAAAAGGACAGTCCACTTCCAAACCAGTGCTCCTGTCTTGATTGTCTTGCTGTAACCAAGTCTGTGTCATCCTGTGCTCCCCTTGTCCTGTAGGGGCTTTGCTGAGGAGGGCCTCGCACTGGCCCACAAGGTCAGCACCTCCTCCCTGCCCCATCCTGTCCTGTCACCACCTCCTGTGCAACCCACTGACCCCTCCTCTCTTAACGAACTGCTCCCTTCCCTGCCCCTCCTTGGCACTGCCCCTGTTACTGCCGTCTGCGTTGGTTGCCACCCCTCCCACCAACACTGCACACCCTTTGTACCCGCTTGGTGTACCGTGACCTCACCACTCCAACCAGTGCCACCCACACCTCCACCTAGAGCCACCCACCCACTCTACCCAGAACCACCCACCCACTCCGCCACCCCTCAGCTCCCCTTACACCACCACCTCTCAGACCCCCTGCTGAGCCACTGCTGAGTGATGCCTGGCACTGTGGCTCTTTGTCAGCTGTGCATACATTTTTGTACTGTGCCCAGTTAACCCCCTCCATGCATCAATTGCTCCAAAGGTGACCAGCATGGTGGTGAGAAACCACCGCAAAGGTGACCAAGCATCGACACAAGCACTGTCCTGCACTCAGACTCACACTCACCCTCACCCCCAAGCCACAGCCCGTGTAATGACACACACATTGCCATCTGCACTGCAGGCAGTGACCCTGTGTGCCGCCACAGATGGTCCCGCCCCTGGTCTCAGCCTTGCCCGCACTGTGGCTGCCCTCCGCCTGCCCTCCTTCCGCATGGCCAAGAGCCTGGCACGCCTGATGTCCAGCCGCAGCCGCAAAGGCCCTCGCCAGGTAAACCCGTTCCCCCTTCTGCTGCTGCTCACATGCTGCTCGCATGCCACTGGCATCCACCTCCCTGGTCTTTCCCTCCCACCCCTCCCCTCCCTCCCCTCCCCTCCCTTCTCTTCCTCTGGCTAGACCAGCGTCCTATCATCTTAGCTAGCTTCACCCCTTCCTCCCATCCGCTTACTGGACTGGGCGCTTGCCATCCTTCAGCACAGCCCCAGGATCCTCGAAGTCCACATGTCGCCTGACCTCCTAGGGGCCACTAGATAGTTTGGCATGACAAACATGCCCTGATATAAGCTGACACAGCGTGGCTTACACTACTGTGCCACAGGCTCCTGCTGCTGTTGCTGGGCCTTCATCGCTGCCCAGCCCTTACACAATGCAGGTCGAGGGCTTGGTGGCAGTGGCGGCACGGCAAGGCAGCCGCATGTTAGGGGGCCTGGGCCTGGCCAAGGCCGAGGAGCATGAGGTACAAGGGAGGAGGGAGGAGGGAGGAGGGAGGAGGGAGGAGGGAGGAGGGAGGAGGGAGGAGGGAGGAGGGAGGAGGGAGGAGGGAGGAGGGAGGAGGGAGGAGGGAGGAGGGAGGAGGGAGGAGGGAGGAGGGAGGAGGGAGGAGGGAGGGCAGACCCTCGGCTGTGGCACCCAAGGCTGAAGGCTGGTGCTCTGCTGATATGCTTCTCCTTCTGCCACTCCTGCTGTTGAGCCCATCAGCCCCAGTGTGTCCCATCAGCTATTCGCTGTGTGACATCACCTACGGCACAATTGGCCACAGATAGCAAATGCGTTCTGCCCCAAGCATTCTTGAATCCTCGCACTCAATCCCCATGTCCCTTGTTCATGTAGCATGCTGGCGTGACAGTGTCCTGTAAGATCGTCAGCATCAGCAGAATCAGCAGCATCAGCAGCACCACCAGCGGTGACAGCAGCAGCGGCGGCGGCAGCAGCAGCAGCAGTACATGGCATTCACATGTTGGGTTAGCTGCTTGGTGTGTGCTGTGACCTAGCGGCATGCGGTGTGCTGCAGGCGCCTATGGCTGTGCTCATGGTGCTGGGTGAGGCTGCCTTTCAGTGCCAGGACAGCAGCGCAGCCACTGCGGCCTTCCAGCAGGTGCTGGACATGGCCCAAGACGCCATGGAAACGGTACGTGTGACCGGGTGTGACCTGGCAACATCGTCGGCAGCAGCAGCAGCAGCAGCAGCACGTGGTGTGGTTTGCATGGATGTGCAAGATTCCTTGAGTCACCTGCTGCCTGGCTGCAGGGCAGTGGCGGTCAGCACTCCATGTGCAACGCCCTCTTGCGCCTTTGTGACCTGGACGAGGCTGCGAATGACATGGTGAGGCTGGGAAGAGGGGGGAAAGGGATCTGCTCATGCCCTGCTCACCAAACTCCAAGGCACATGCTGCAGCATGGGCGACATGGTTTGCACTCAAATCTCTTCTTTCCTCCCAACAGGGACCTTGTAGGGTTAAGCCAAGAAATGCTGCAGACGGCTGACAATGTGGCCGCAGCACAAACTGTCCCCATGGTGATCAACATGCATGCTTGGCCTCAGTCAGGCACCGGGCTCACTGCGACCCCCAGCTCTGTGCGACTCCCCCTTCCTAGCCTCACCCCAGAGGCCGCCCCCTGGTGACCCCTGAAGTTGACCAGGGGAATGCGATCAGGACCAGGATTGCCAGGGCAGGGGCCATGGCAGGATATGTCTCGAGGTGTGTTTTGCTTTGGCCCAAGCCAGCAGCCTCCAGGCTGAGGGCTCCAGGCTGCTTCCTTATGCCACAGAGCACCACAAGGCTGCTGTGCATCGGATCGTGTCATGGGGGGCTGTGCGCTGCTGTGCACCTGGATGCACCCGGGATACTGCTCACGGCTGCACTAAACCTAGGTGCCCGCGCTCTTTTGCTAACTGACCTTCCATCACCATACATCTTTGGGTCAGGGTCAGGGTACGGTTGTATGTTATGATGCGTGTTGGATAGGGACTCGGCACCCATGAGCCAGGCTTGCACAGGCTTGCACAGGCTGAGGCTGCCGTCCTGTCCCTGACCTCCTGGCTGTGACCTGCCTGCAGAGCGGGACAACTCGTGCTGAACAGCTTATGCGCCAAGCACTGAGAGTGGCCTACTGCTGGCAAGGCCCTGACCATCTGCTCACTGCTCAGGTGGGCGCATGGTGGCTGACTGCCAGAACTGGCCGTTTCTATAGTTGCACCTCACCTGTGTGTCAACTTCACAAGCGTGTGCCGTCTCTGCTTCTCGTGGCACCCATGCTTGTGCTCTTGGCCCTACAAACGCCCCAGTTTCACTGTGTGCAACTCTGCCATGTATAGGAGCCTTCTCTCACTCTCGCCATTGCATCCCTTTTGAAACTGCCTGCCTGCCTGCCTGGCAATATAGTCAGTGGTGATCACTCCGTCCCTCCCCTACAACCGCCTCAATCTCTGCTCTTCTCCACAACACTCTTTCCTCTCAAGCAGGTACAGAGCATATCTCCTACAACTAGGAGATGCGTCATCTGTAATCCGAACTGTCGGTACTAATAAGCCGGCACCAATACCTAGTTAGGCATTGCCTAGTGCACACATGCTACTGTGCTACAGGCTGCTGGGCCTGGGCCTTGGGTGCTCAACCTCGCAGCTTTTCGAAGCCCAATGCTGGGTACTCCTTGCCGTTGGCAGGAGCCACTCCTCGGTGTTTCCACCTGCTCAGCTCCAACGGGCGCCATGGGGCCTACTCTGCCCGCTGGAGGTTGAGGGCTGCGTTGCAGTCCCTGTCCACCCATTTGCGTATGTCCCCAGGAGTGGCCTGGTCCAGCTTGGGGCACCACATGAGGCCCTGCACTGGCACATCAAACCGCTTGCTCCAGACTGACCGCAACAAGCGGTGCTGCATCTGACCTGGCTTCAGGCCTGGTGGGCTTGCTGCGGTCCAGCTCCGCCTCACAGGGCTTGGGGCTGTTCATAGCTGAGCTGACCCGGCTGGTGCGGAACCCATCCACTGTCACCACCTTGCCTTTCACCCTGTCTGTTGGCTTGAAACTGTTGGGGCTCTCCACCACCTTGCGACAGGCCTGCAGCACTGCCTTGGCACCCCACCCACCCCCCGTGCCAATGCCAGCGTTGCCAAAGAACTCCACCAGCTGCTTGCGTGTCCCCCACCGCTGTTGGGACACCATGGCTGCCTCCTCCATCAGCTGCATAGCACACAAGGAACACAACGCGCATGACATCCTTGAAAGGACTGGGGACATGGCACTTAGCAGGTCACATGGGGGGGGGGGCATGAGTGTTGGGTTATGGAGAATGATGACGGTTTTATTGTCAATGGTAAACAAGCTGCTTCACAGTCTTACAAGTCATACAGCGAGTCTACGG
Organism: Haematococcus lacustris; assembly: GCA_030144725.1. Lineage (NCBI taxonomy): Eukaryota > Viridiplantae > Chlorophyta > Chlorophyceae > Chlamydomonadales > Haematococcaceae > Haematococcus > Haematococcus lacustris. The sequence goes on along the minus strand of JASKMD010000021.1, from coordinate 1,873,020 downwards.
TAAGGTATTTCTTCCCGCGACGGGCGGTGGCGTTTTCTAGCAATTTGGGTTTTCCGTGAAAATAACACCGTGAAAATAACACCGTGAAATTAACTCGTGAAATTAACCTGGCATAGCAGGGGGCAGTCATCAGCCCCTGGCCCTGCCTCTCCCCTTTCCTACCATTAGCACTCTCACCTTCTTGAAGTAGCGCTCCAGGACCTTCTCCTGCGCGCCGTACAGCGTCATCTTCTGCTCTGCCCACCTGGGGTGCAGGTACTCCCCCCACACTGCATCCCAAGTGGCCAGGGTGACGGTCACATGCCGCTGGATGGCCACCAGAGAGGTGCCTGCTAGGGTGGCTGCTGCCAGGTGTTGCAGCACAAGCTTGATGTTGTCATTCCGCCGCTGAGAGTTGCGGCGCGCCTGGATCAAGCCACTGTCATGCTGCACCTATCCGCACCGCAGGTACAGCACCAGCTGGCGCAAGTGCTGCTGCATTCCGTAACACCGCCGGAAGAGGACGCCGCACCTCGCATTTTGCACACCACCCAGTCGTCCATGTCGATGCACCACCGCACAACACCCCGCCAGTCGCACACCGGCTTCGCAGCTTCCTTCCAATTTCGCGCCAGCCTTTCCACACAAGGCAGCCTAGACTGTGCGCTCTACACCGACACGATGGAAATGCCAGACCCGGACCGGGAGCGACTGAAAGAAGCGGATGGGCTGCTGCGCGCGTGCACCGCCACCCGGACGCGCTTGCTTGGGGCGGAGGCCGCAGATACCCTCGCGAGCCAGGCTCTCGGCATCCACGTGCTCATCAGCGCGGGACGAGTGGATGAGGTGCGTAGATGCTGCGCTAGCTGTATGTATACAGTAGCCTACAACACGCCGCCATACCCACGCCGTTACTACTGTCGACCCAGCTGCTGCCTCCGCGGCTCCCTCCGCTGCTTCCGGCGCTTTCGGTGCTCCGATGCTCTCGGTGCCGAGCTAGGGCCTGCAGTGGCATCAATCGCGGAAATGTCTACTCATACAGCGCGGAACACAAATGGAGCGTGATGCAACGCGACAAACCTTGGGTTCGCGGGCGTTTTGTTGAGCGCTGCTTTTGCTTGGCGGTGCTCTACCGCTTCTTCCGACACATTGCGCTGCAAGGCGCTGCGTCCCGACATTTTTGTGATTTTTACGCTTCGTACTTCAATAGATAGGGCTATGTTCATGTTTCTCTTGCATCGATATCCCTTTTAATTCCTAATCCTGAAACGTCCTTTACGCTTTGGCAAACCAAAAAAAATCGAACAGTTAGTTCATGATTCGCTCAAGAAGTAGTGGTTGTAATTGGTGATCGTAAAGCATTATGCTTAAGGCGCGTAATATGCTTAGTAAACTTCCCAGGGCTTTGGGAGTTGCAAGGGAAACTATGGTATGTATACAACGTTGGCAAACCCTACCACCCATGCCATGCCCCTCAGGCCCACAGCCAGCTGGTGGCCACCTGCACTGACTGTGAGGCGCACCTAGGCATCCTCCACCCTAGCACCCAACTGGCGGAGGAGGCCGGCCACCGTCTGGCCAAGCTGTATTTCCGGCGGGGGCATCACGCAAGGTAAGTTTTATAGCCAAGGAATGGGGGCAAGGTCGAGATGGCTGGAGCGTCATGGCTGTGGGCAGGGGCTGGGAAGAGAGAACCCTACATGCTGACTCATCCCGACCGCACTTTTCCCCCAACTTCCCTTGGACAGCGAGTGGTTGGCGGCACTCCGGCTGGATGGTGCCTTGATGCACATGCCAGCTTGGCCGCTCAGATTGATCAGGGTTATTAGATTCCCTGAGGTGTTCCCCGATGCAAAGCACAAGCGCCCCGAGGATTGGGAAAGCATTGCAAGCCACCAAGGGTGATAGCATCAGGGGTACCAAGGTGCCACAAAGGTGATGGCATCAGGTGATTGCCACCAAGGTGATTGCCGCCAAGGTGATTGCCACCAAGGTCATGGCATCAGGGGTAACAAGAGGAGCGCAGGCACATGTGACTATGACATGTGACACTTGGTATGGATGGACTCGAGGCTTGGTCTAAACCTGGAACGTCAGTAAGCATGCTGTCTAGTTTGCTGCATGCAATGAGGGGGCCTTGCCAGACTCACCTCTGGTAGACAGTAACACAGCTTTGCTGCAGGCTAGGGCAGCAAGCCCCAAGCATATGCTCTATGTTGCGCCACATTTGCCCTGCTGTGGCATGTGGGGCAAGCAAACAAGTGGAGGGCACTGGCACATCTGCCACAATAAAGCACAGTAGGGCGAGAACTGTAGGAGGTCAGCTTCAAGTGTCCCAGGTCTCCATGCACCTCATAGCAGACATATATATGTCTTTCCTGCCTTCTTCTGTCACTCATGTGTGCATTCGAGGTGCAGGCAAGCGGGTGGGGCTCGTCAAGCCGAGAAGCAGCTGCTGTTGGCCCAGGAGGTGTCCGGCCTGATGAGCAGCGAGGAGGGGCGGCAGCACATTGATGATGCCCTGCAAGCCGTGAGGAGCATGATGCTACAGCAGGCAGGCAGGCGGTGAAGCAGCGCCTCCAAGCTGCCCCTTACTGAGGCTTGAGAAGAGCGCTAGACAGGTTGAGAGCCCGACGGCCTTGAAGGCGGCCACAGTGGCTGAGCTGAGCAGTGGCTCCGGCAGCCTAAACATCGGCCTCCAAGGAGCGATGAGGCACGCTAGGACCCCTCCATCACTGCCACTCTCACTGCCTGCTGGCCAGCAGTGGGCTGGGCCGACCTTGGCCACCCTTGGTGCAACACCAAGGGTGGGCTGGGCCACACCCTTGGTGCAACACCCTTGCTCAGTCTGTCCTGACAACTAACTGCTGCAGAGCACCAAGGCCTCACAGAGTAGGACTTCGTAGGACCACCCATGCTTGGGTCTTCCAACAACCGGCATGTTTCACCAGTAGTGCCAAAGAAGCCGAGAGCAGGCCCTGGTGGTCGCCTCACGTCATGGCTTCCACCCTCTGACAGCAGCTTGTGTTCAAACCTGGCTTGAGGACGAGCTATAGGTGCCCGAACGGCATGAACTTGGCAATGATGGCTGCCGTTGATGTTGGAGAGCTGGTGGCGCTTGCTTCTAGAATACTCTCAATACATCTTGCTCGATCTAGCTGCACCACATGATATTGTTGCTGCACCTGCCGGTCATGTTGCTGTTGCTGGCAGTTGATAACAGGTACCTGCTCATATGAATGCGCCACAAGCTTGCAATAATCCATGATCAGCAGAGTGATTAGGTTGCATTTGCACTGTTTCACTCCATCACACTATGATTCATACTCACACAAAGCATGGAAAGGTGTACCAAGGTAGAACTGTCTTGGGCTGCGCCATGTGTGTTCACTTGCTGAGCAATGGACGAACGTGTTGGCCTCATTGTTCGTAATTGATATGCTGAACAGTTTGGCTCACAGATGCAAGTCTAGTCGGAAAGCAGCTGATAACGTGCAGAGCACGCCATTACAATTCGAGAGCCCTGCCATGGAGATGCGAGGAGTCTACATGAGAGGGGTAAGCTAAGAACGGTCCCCTGGGGATCGTACCAGTTGTCCTTTGTCAGCGTCGCCACATTTAGCAGGCTTGAGTCTGCCCAACTCGCATGGGAAAGTAATGTGACCCGCCGGAGCCCACACTAGGTAGTACTGTGGCTTATGGAGAACCTAAGCGAGCAACACGACATGGACCTTCCCAACGCCGTACTTAGGGTCACCCTGCCATCACACAGCCTGCCATCACCACACAGCAAGACGACCCGCCTGGACATCATCATGGTCAGCTCGTGCGGTGAGTGGCCAAGTTGGTAATAGGTACGGGTTAGGGTTAGGGTTCGGGTTCGTAGTAATGAAAGTACGACGTCGCAAATGTCGACGACAGTCCCCCTCCAGGCTCGGGCGGCTTGTCATGCTCCTTCGTGAGAAATAAGGATAGAGGGAATTAAGGAGCACAGGTTTCATCTCTACTACAAATATGTCCAGAACAAGATTATTACATGCAAGAAACTCGCAAGTGCCTGTTTATTGCAAGTGCCTGTTTATTGTTTGATGTTTTGACATAGTGTCCTGCAATTCTTGCCATCCCAAGTAGCATACTGCTTCGATTTATTTGGTTATTCTTCTGAACCAAGTTCATAACCAAACCATTTGACTTGCTTGCGCTGTTTTTTGCGAGTGCTTGCTCATATGCGCGGAAGATGCTTCTGCCTTGGCGTGTGTCATGAGTCCGCTGGCCAAAGATGCCAACCATGCCACACTGCCGCAACTGTTTCCCGATTTGACTGTTGCTGTTGATGCGCATGTTGACTTAGCTTTGTGATTCAACCAGGCTGTCACGCACCGCAGCTCTAGGCCTGAGTGGGACCTTGCAGAGTCGGCATTACTTACGGCCGAAAACCCATGCCCTTCCATGCAGGTCTTCGAGTCCGGCTTACACGCCAGCGACAACACCATGTGGGTTCTGCACAGCTCGTTCTTAAGATGTCCATAGCATCACCAGGATCACTTTTAGTCAGCACCGGGCGTGGCGAGCGGGCTGGCTCGGTTGGTTCATCGGCGATGCGAAAGGCGAACTGGGTCATCACAATTAAGGAGCGTTGACGATGGACTCGCAATTGAACGTGTATGAGCCTACCCAAGTCTTGTCTCCCGCGGCTCTATTCCCCGATGCACCCTCTACATCCCCACTCGTGGCCCAAGTCTTTGACGCGCGAGGGTTGACCGAAAGTGTCACAGGGACACCCACACACAAGCTAGCAGCTCCAGAACCAATCGCAGGTCCTTCGCACAAGCCAGCAGGTTGGCTGCTGGCTAGCCATGTGCAGCAAGATCAGCAGCAGCAGCAGCCAGCAGCAGCAGCAGCCATTGCCAGCTTCAGCTATGGAGGCGATGCTGCCACCACTGAGGCTGCAGCATGGGGTGGTGCTGAAATGACAGGAGCAGCCACTGCCGTTATGAGTGTGCAGCTAGGCAGCATTGCTGTGGGAGTAGCAGCAGCAGGTGAAGACGCATCAGGGTCAAGAGCAGCAGGGGCAGCAGCGGTGGCAGCAGCGGCGGCAGCTGTCACTGCTGGCATACCCGCCGCCTCCCTAGCAGCAGCACCAGGGGAAGCAGGAAGGCGGACGGCTGCTGCTACTACTCCCGCTAGTCCAACAGTCGACGCAGCAACAGCAGCAGGTACCAAAGAGGCAAGCCGGATAGCGGCGGCAGGAGCCCCCGCCCCAGCCCTAGACGGAGCTCCTCAGCCTCAGCAGCTGACACCCACTGCGGACACACCTGAGGTCACACCCATAGTCACACCCACCGCCCACACAGCCCCAGACCGTGCCCCACCTGATGCCTTCAACCGCTCCCCTGTTCCTGACCCCCATGGCCCCTCTGGCATTGAGCACACCACCCCTCCTCCTGCTGCCACTCTTCAGCGCGTCCTGCCCCTACTGCCTTCAGCAGCAAACGTCCCCGTGCCCAGCCTCAGCCACCCACCACTCTCCACCCTCTCCCCTGACCTCATGCCTAACCCCCACCCCCGCCCCTCCCTGGCCCCCGCCCCGCCCCCCTTGCCCCTCCCCACCGCGCACCTAGCACCACGTGCCGAGAGGGCTGCAGCAGGCTTACCCCAGGGGTCCAGGATGCAGGGGGCGGCTGGCCGTGCCCCTCCTGCCTGCCTGGCCTCTCAGGCCTCTGACGTCAGCATCGCTGACTCCCAGCGCAGTGAGCTGAACCGCTACAATGCAGGTGAGGCTGCCTGCTGGTTAGGTGAGACACAGACGGCCCTCCCTGCCATGACCCAAACCTGCCCGCCTTAACCCACTGCCCTGCTCCCTGCCCGCTGCCCCGCTGCCCCGCTGCCCAGGCTTCACAGCAGGGCAGCCACTGGCCTCCCTGGTCTCCTCCGTGCTGCTGGACAGCGCCAAGCACGTGCTGCGCTGCGGGCTGGGGGTGCGGGTGGGGCCCAAGAGCAGCGACCCCCAGGAGCAGGAGGTGAGGGGGCCAGGGGGGAGGGGCCAGGGGGGAGGGGCCAGGGGGGAGGGGACAGGGGGGCGGGGCCAGGGGGGAGGGGCCAGGGGCCAGGGGGGAGGGGCCCAGCCGGTGAACAGGTCAGGGGGGGCAGAGGTGGGGGTGGCAGCAGGTCAAGAGGTCAGGGTTCAGGGGTGAGGGGGGCTTGGAAGGCCTGGGGTCTGGGGGGTTAGAGATCAGAGGTGGGGGGCTCAGCATGCCTGGGGTCAGGGTTCAGGAGCTGTTAGACTTGTCTGATAGACTTGTCTGAGCTGTTAGACTTGTCTGATGCACCTACAGTGTGGTGAGCGTGACAGTGGGAGGCTGCCTGACCAAGTGGTTTGGGTTGCTGGAGCAGACTAGGTCACGATCAGGGCGGCTCCAGCCCTTGTCTGCTGCCTCCTCTGCCTGGTCACTCTATCTCTCTCCACTGCCTCCCCTCCCGCCTGGGCAGTTGTGGGTGACTGCCACAGCATGCTGCCATACCTGCTTCCTCCCTTTACTGCCCCTCCCTCGTGATGCTCCCTTCCTCCTGCATAAGGGCGCTGTAATGCTCCTAGTAGCTCCCTCCCGCTGAAGGTGCGCCTGCACTCCCCTCCCCCCAGCCTCAGCTGCTGCTGCGTGGCTGTCAGCACCCAGTCTCACCTGCCCAGCTCCTGCTGACCCTGCTGCCCCTGCTGCCCCTGCTGGCCTGGCCTGGCTGCCTGCAGCTGCTGCACTACGCTCAGATCATGGAGCTGCGAGCCCGCAAGCACCTGGGCCTCATGCACTTCAGCTTCCACACAGCTTCCGCCACCCCGCGTAGGCAACTACCTCACAGTGTGACCCCCTTCCCCCCGGGCCCCATGGCGGCACCCAGCCAGGGGCTGGGGGGGAGTGAGCAGCAGGAGAGGAGGCAGCTGGAGGGTACGCAGGGCAGGCAGGGGGAGGAGGGCAGCTGCGTGGATGGGCCTTGCCAGGGTGGGGCGCAGGGGCAGGGGGAGGGGAGGTCACAGGGGGTGGGGGTGGGGACCGAGCTGGAGGAGGAGCTGGGTGACATATCGGATGGGGAGGTGGAGGTGAGTGGCTGTGATGGAGTGGGGGGAGAGAGGGGGTGTTTAAGTCGAAGGGAAGGAAAGGGTGGAAAAGGGGATATAGGGAGGGGGCCACACGTGGGAAGGAAGGGAGGGATGGGAGGCAAGGAAAGGCGGGAAACGCAAATTGGGGGATGGAGGCGGATCTTGTTTACGTGCTTTGGACTGGGGTTATGGTTCCCCCCACTGCTGCCACTGAACCCTTCTTGCTGCTGCTGCCTGTCTCCTGCTGCTGCCCCTCTCCTGCTGCTGCTGCAGTACTACATGCGCACTGAGCCCCGCACCGTCGCCAAGCTCAGCTACCAGCAGTTCAAGCAGCAGCAGCAGCAGCAGCAGCAGCAGCAGCAGGGGGAGGGTACCCACACAACCCCCCTTGCTCCCCCGCCTGGCACCCCCCTGCTCCCCCCTCGCCACGCTACTGCCGCTCTCACTCCCCCTCACTCTACCACTCCTCGCCAGGCAGCCCCTCACACCCCTCACACTCCCCACACCCCTCACTCCCCAGCACCCTGGGTCACTCCCTTGAGCATCACTCCTTGGGCACCCACCCCCCTGGGTGCTGGGGCCGGGGGGCAGGGGGCGACAGCAGGGGGAGGGGCCTTCTCTCCTCCCCATGCTGCCAGCTCTGCCCATCCTGGAACTGCAGAGGCAGTAAGGCAGCCTACCCCTGCCTCTGACTCACCTGCCCCTGCACCCGCTGCTTCTCTTGGTGTGCCAGTTGTGGAGGTAGCTGCCCCTCCTGCTGCTGCTGCTCCTCCTGCTCCTGGCACCATGACAGCAGTGGTGCTGCTAGCAGCAGCGGCTCATGCTCACAGCCCTCCCCTCCCAACCTGCTATCTTCCATATGCTGCTGCTGATCCTGGGCCACTCCTCGCCACCGCACCATGCCAGGCGGCCGCTGTGCCTGCCGCTGCTGAGCAGCCTGGGCGCAGCAGCGACACCCCTGGCGGTCAGGCTGTCCAGCCAGCTTTCATTGCGGCTGCGGCACCTGCTGCTGCGGCGGCTGCTGCTGCTGCTGCTGCTGCTGCTGCTGCTGCTGCTGCAGAGCACCCTGATGCGAGTCAGGTCACAAACATCAGTCAGGACGTCCCCCAAGCTGTGATTGAGGCTGAGGCAGCGGGGGCGGCTGCGGGTGCTGCTGCTGCTGGAACTGCTGGCCAACATGAAGCACACCGGCTTGGCTCACAGTCAGCTGCGGAGCATGAAGCGCCTGGGGGAGGGGCGGGGGGAGGGGGGGAGGGGCAGGGCAGCGCTGCAGGGCCTCCAGCTGCTGCTGCTGCTGCTGCTGCTGTAGGACCCCCTCTGCCACCACTAGGGCTCATGCATGCTCCTGTTGACACAGAGCCAGCAGCAAGAGTGGGAGCAGGGAAGGTGACAGGGCAGGTGCCAACGGCAGTAGTGCCAGCGGCGGAGGAGTTAGCAGGCCTTGCGGCAACAGCGGCAGCAGCAGCAAGTGCAGCAGTGGCACGGGTAGCAGCAGTAGCAGCAGCGGTGGTGGAGACAGGGCCGGGTGCAGGGGCAGCCTCCTCCCCCCTCACCGCCTTCTGGCCAGCAGACCTGGAGGCAACTGCTCCTATCACGTCAATTGTGTCGGTTGAACCACATGCTGAGGCGGTTGCCAGCCCAACCGACTCAGACTGCACCCAGGCACCTGGATATGCTCAGCAAGGGCAGCAGGCAGGTGGCTGGGCAAGGAGCTCAGGCACAGGAGCAGAAGCTGAGACTGCTGCGGCTGCAAGGGCAGGGGCGGTTGAGGAGGGAGGGAAAGGTGAGGGGGCAAGGGGAGAGGAGGGGGCAGGGGCCCTGCCGGCACGGGTTGGGGCAGATGCAACTGGGGCAGGGGGCACATGTGATGGTTTGGCGGGGGTGGGATCAGTGGCAGGACCAAGGACAAAGGAGGGGAGAGGCCGGGCGCCTGATGCAGGGCACAGTGAGGAGGAGGCTAATAGGGCCGCAACAGCAGCAGCAGCAGGGGCGGCAGCAGGGGCAGTAGCAGCAGCAGCAGCAGGGGCGGCAGCAGGGGCAGTAGCAGCAGCAGCAGCAGGGGCGGCAGCAGGGGCAGTAGCAGCAGCAGCAGCAGGGGCGGCAGCAGGGGCAGTAGCAGCAGCAGCAGGGGCGGCAGCAGGGGCAGTAGCAGCAGCAGCAGCAGGGGCAGGCAGCAGTGGGCAGCACCCTGAGGAGCCCGCTACTTGTTGCCAAGCCCCGGCACTGGCTGCGCTGGCAGCAGCAGGGTCAGCAGCACTGGCAGAGGCCCCAATGGCGGCGGCAGTGGAGGCAGCAGGGGCTTCAGCTGCTGCTGCACAGGCTGCTGGGCAGGCAGGCCACGCAGAGGCGGGAGGGTTGGGCAGTGTGGGGTCGGGGTCACGTTCTGGGCAGCTTCCTGCCCTCCCTGCAGATGAGGCATCAGCCACAGCCCCCCTTCTTCTCAATGTGCCTGCACCTTCCCGCCACCTTCCCTCCCCTCCCCCCTGCCCCTCCCCTCAACGTTCAGCTCCTGGCTCAGCCCCAGACCAGGCGCCAGCTCTGGCTCCCAGCCCCGCCCCAGACCTGCCTTGTGCCCCAGCCTGTGATGCCAGGGCCTGCCAGTCCCATGCGCGACCTGAGAGGGGGCGTGCACTGTCAGCAGCAGCAGCAGGGGCGCTCACAGCCTCAGATGCAGTGGCCGCAGCAGGGGCAGCAGCAGGAGGGGTGTTGATGACGGAAGCTGCAGCAGGTGGTGGGCTCAAGGCCGGGGCGGAGGAGGGCAAGCTGGAGAGCCCTGGAGGGGCAGGGGCAGCAGAGGGGCCAGGGATGAAGGCCTTGGGGGCTGAGTCAGCAGGGGGGCCACAGGCGGGGTCCCTAGGGGTGGGGTCCGCAGCTGCCTCAGGACCAGGTGGTGTGCTCCCTGGTGGAGCGCCCCCGGTCGCCCCCTCCTTGGCCTCTCAAGCCTTGGAACTGAACCTGGAGCCAGATGAGGAGGAGGGCGAGGAGGAGGACGAGGAGGGTGGGCGGCAGGGTGAGGGGGAGGGGGGAAGGGAGGAGGAGGCTGCACGGACGACAGGGCATGCTGGGGAATATGGGCAGGACCACGTCCTACATGGATCTTCCCAGGCTGCTCACTTGCCAAATCACGCTCGGGGTCAGGATTACATGCACGGTCACACCCAGCATCACACTCAGGGTCACTCCCTGGCTCACACCCAAGGTCACACCCAAGGGCCAGGTGGTGCCGTTTACTCGCTGCGTTTTGAAGCCTCCCTCGCTGATGGCCTGTTTGACAGAGGAGCAGCTCCCCCCGGCCAGCAGCCAGCAGCTGCAGCCCCGCGCTTCCCTCCCCCCAACTCCGTCGACCCCCTCCCCTCCTCCCCTGCCCCCAGCCCTCACACCACACCGCTCAGCTCCACTGGCCCCCCCCTGGCTACCCACCCACACCACAACCCACACCAACTGCCCGGGCAGCTGCCAGGCAGGTCCCCTGCTGCCGAGTCATTCCAGTCGCCTGATCAGGACGGGTGCGACCAGGCCAGCTGCGTGCCCGCCACCCTGCCCTCGCCCTCCGAGCTGCGCATCAGGCGGCGCACCAGCGGCAGTGGAGGGGCTCCGGGCGGCAAGAAGGGCGGGGGGGAGGCACCAGGCATGGGGGGGGCAGGGCCAGGGGGGAGTCAGGAGGGGGGGCCACGTACCCGCCGCCGCCTGGTTTGCCTGGGGGAGGGCGGAGCAGGGGCGGAGGGGCAGGGCCTGGTGCCTGATGCCCAGGGGGTGCAGGCCTGGGCTGGGGAGGACAGTGGTGGTGGTGCTGCTGCTGCTGCTCCCCCTGACCCTGCTCCTCTGAAGGATGAGCCTGCCACGTCACCCCATCTGCCTAGCAGGCCCCTGCCCCTTTGCTCTGATACACCACAGCATCCAGGAGGGGCTCCTAGGGCAGGGACCGCGATGGCCCCCCCTCCCGGGAGAGCAGCCCACCAGGGTTCGAACACCCTACCTGCGGGTGGCAGCGCATCAAAAGGTCAGGAGCTCGCCCTCTTTTCAGGCGTGACTGGCACCCTGGGTGGTGGGCAAGGGGTGGGGAGCAGCAGGGGAGAGCAGGGGGCCTGCAGGCAGGTGCAGGCCCTACCCCCGCCTCTGGCCTTCACCCTGGCCGGTTCCCTCCCCCCTCAGTCTCAAATAGCTACACAGACTGACCCTCAGGCCCTGCCCACCTGCCCGGCAGCTTCCACCGCAGCGCTGCAGCCGCACAGCCCTCGACCCACTCCTAAGGATGGTGGGGCTGGGGGCTCGGCCCTTCCTCACACAACCCCCAAACCTCACCCTAATTTATCCGCCAGTCACTCTCTTGGTCTCACTGGTCACACTCGCCACCCTGGTCACACTGGTCACACGCCCCCAGCTGCTGGTCCCGCAGCAGGCCAGGCTGGCCAGGCATCAGGGCCATGCCAGCTTCCCGACAGCTACTCCCCAGACATCCAACTCTCTGAGGGCAACAGTCAGGGTGGCAGCTCAGATCAGATCGTGGACGAGGACCACCACGACGGGGACGAGCAGCAGGGAGGGGGTCATGTGCACGAGGCTGGGGCTGGGCAGGCAGGCCTGAGGGCCAGCTGCCAGCCCCCCTCCAAGCAAGGTCTAGGTCAGGGGCGGCGGCGGAGGGAAGGGGAGGAGGGGTGGCGGCCAGGGGAGGGGGCGCTCCCAGACCATCCCGTCACTAGCGGAGGCAGCCGGGGCAGCCGGGGTAGCCGGGGCCTCAGCAGCGGGGGGAGGCGCAGCGGGGCCATGGGTCAGCCTCGGCGCAAGACCTTGGCGGTGCGCAAGGTGGAGAGTGCCAAGGCCCACCAGCGCACCCTGCAGCGCATTGCAGCCGTGGCGGCCAGCAGGGGCGGGTGGGCTGGGGTGTCAGGGGCAGGGCGGGCCCACACCAGCTCCCCCTGCCTGGGCAGACAGGGGGAACCCCCAGCCACCCCTGGGCTTGCTGGCAGCAGCGTGGTAGGGGCAGGGGGTGGCGGGGCTGGTGCAACCTCAGCCAGCAGGCAGAAGGGGGCAGGGGGGCAGGTTCAGCAGGCAGGCCAGGGGGAGGGGGAGGGGGGCGTCCCTGACCCTGGTCCTCAACCCACACCCCCTAGGGGGCTGTTGCCGCCACCGCAAGCCAGCCCTGGCACCACCACTTCCTTGCTGCGATCCCAGCCGCTTGCCTCACGCCTGGTCACTCCTCTTCGCCATGCCTCCCCCAGACCCTCACCCCATGCCCCTCACTCTTCTCGCAACCCTGGCCACACTTTCACACCACAGCAGATCACACTCTCGCCCCATATGACAATGCGGAAAGACAAGCTCAGCCCACAGGCAGGTGGCAGCAGGTGTGCAGGGCAGCAGGGTCAGGTGTCCAGCCTCAGGGTTAGTGCAGCAGGGGTAGGGCTGGTGGGCGGTTTGTCAGTTGGTGCAGCTGGTGGTTGCAGCGGCAGCAAGGTGTGGGGCGCAGGCCAGCAGGACCCTTACCAGTACACAGCCAGTCTTGAAGACTGGGAGAACCAGGGCCAGGGGCAGGTGGGGGGGAGAGGAGCAGCTGCAGGGCAGCTTCCAACGGGTGAGGGGCATGACCAGGGCCCCAGCCAGGAGGTGGCTGTGTCACTCCTCCACATGCGGCGGGGTGTCTGGGAAGCTGGTGGGAAGCTGCAGCAGAGCGGCCCAAGGGGTGAGGTAGGCTGCGTGGGGAGTGAGAGTAGGGGAGGAGGCGTGGGAGAAGGGGAGGAGCAAGGCTGGGTGCAGGCCAACTGCTCGGCTGTGGCCCGCAGCAAGAGGAGGGCGCGGCAGGTGAGGTGCAGGGGGAAAGGTGTCAAGAGGTCCACAGGGGCGTGTGATTGCAGATTGTGCCGGTAGGCTCTGACTGACATTTGAAACATGTGCTGCTGTAGGCTGTAGTTTGCTGGGTCACTTTCACTTAGTCTAGAAGGCGCTTGCTGCAGAGTTGCGGTCGCAGACTCCACCTGCCATGGCTATCACCTAATGGAGCACTAGGGGGTGATTGCCGGCCTGGGTGCCAGCTGCGAGGGAGGGTGGAGTTTTGGTACACTCTGCGCTCTGGCCTTCACTGCAGGTGCTGGACGATATCCAGGACGCTGAAGGGGGGGGCCAGGCAGTGGGGCAGGGGCAAGCCTCCCCAGCAGCAGCAGCAGCAGCAGCAGTGGAGGGTAACGCCGCTGCTCCCCACGCATCATGTCCTCAGGTACACCCTCCACACCCCTCCACACCCACGCACTCCCCCCCACGCCCCTTCACACCCCATGACCACCCCTCATACCCCCTCACCCCCTCATACACTCTCACACCCCCTCATACCCTCTCACACCCTCTCACACCCCATGACATCCTCATACCCCCTAAGCTGCAAACGTGACCCCTTGGTGACCAAATGTCAGCGTCAGTGAGAGCAAGAATTGATGACTACTTCTTCCCTGTGCCTCTTCTGCCTCAGTTCTGCCCCGCCCTCCATACCCCACCTGGCTGTCAGTACACTGCTTGCCTGGCTGCCTGCTTAATTGTCTCTTACCTCTTCACCTCCTCCTGCTCGAGCCCTTCATTCCTTTTCACGCTTGGTTAGTTTTGTCTGCAGGGCGCGACGACCTCCCGACTGGGGTGCTCGAAGTGCCGGTTCTCACGGGGCGGGTGCAGCAGTTGCCGGTCAGGGCAAGCAACCAACTCCGTCTCGGCGGGTCAAGCTGGGCCCAACCGCCAGGCTCTAGCGCCGGCGAGCGATGCCGTGGTTGCAACGGTTAAGTACGGGACTACCTCGACTACAGCGGCTCAGATTCAAACGCGCAAACGCACACTGGGAGCTGCGGCGCTGCCAGGTAGCTAATCTCACTCCTCTCACTGATGCTACACTGGCACGCTCTGTTAGCCAGACAACCGGCTCATTCAATAGGCTGCTGGGCCAACCGCAGTGCTAGTCAGAGTGGTGGTGGTCGTGGTGCAGGCAAAGTCTAGGGTGCAGGGGGGGTTGAGATGTTAGCGGCTGTGGTCATGTCGCTGGTTTGTGTGATCCATGGCTGTCCCAAGGGTGAGGGTTAGGGTGAGGCCCCTGCTTCCAGCCCCTGCTCCTGGACCCCCACTGCCCTGCTGCTCTGCACTTCGTCATCTGCCGCCTTACTGCTCCGATCCCTACGCCACAGCCCTGCTGCCTTACCAGCTACTGTTGTGACCACACTGTGCAACATGTCAACCAATCGCTCCTGCTGCCTCGCAGACTCAGAACCCCTTCACTCTCGCAGCCCCAAGCGCCCTCGCAACACCCACACACCCGCCCCCGCTGCGCCCCCTTCCCCTCAACCCCACAGTGGCAGCTGTGGCACTGGCCCCGCGGCCCCCGCCTCCTCTCGCCGTCCCTGCTTTGCCGGCATGCTGTTCCTGCTCACCGCGTTCAAGGCGGAGCAGGCGGCGGAGCGGAAGGAGCTGAATCAGCTGATTATCAGGAACGGCGGTCAACTGGCGGAGGCGCTGCCAGGCCCGTCGCCTTGCCCTTCGCCGTCCATCGGTCCCCCGCCGGACGCTTCTGCGCGAGCCGGCTCCCTCCGCACGTCAGGCCGCGTGCGCCGTCGCCTGTCCACCTCTGACGCCACGACCATTCGACTGCCGGACGGACACGAACCGGCTGACGACAGGGGCCGACAGACGCCGGTGGGCCTGGGATGTCCGGTAGGCACTGCGACTGCGCCCGGTCGCGCTCCAGCCAGCGGCTCTCGCGGGTTGCCCGCGAGGGCGGACGTCCAGCATCCCCAGGGGCAGCAGCGATGCGAGGGGCCTGGCAGCGAAGCCGCCCATCACCTGCCCGACGTGGTCATCGCCGGGAATCTGGAGCGCCGCACTACCAACCTGCTCGTGGCACTGGGTAGAGGGGTGGCAGTGCTGACTCCTGCTTGGGTTCGTGCTTGCGCGAGCGCTGGCTGCTGCCTGCCGCCCTTTACCCTGCCACACTCCCCCCAGCATCCCTCCACCCGCTCCACAGCCTCCCCCATTCCTCCCTCCCCTTCCCGGATCTCTAAACGCAGTACTGTCACTTCTGCTAGCCCCCTCCCTAGCGCGTATTTGCTGCGGCCCCCTGCCCCCCACCTCCAGCCATTGGGCCTCTTTGCGGGTCTGAGAGTGCATCTGGCAGGCAGCCCCACCTTCTGCAAGCTGTTCAGCACGGTGCTGAGGCAGACTGGCGCCAGCCTGGTGAGCTCCCTGTTGCCTGAAGAGGACACGGGGCGGAAGGCAGGGAAGGGCGAGTTGTGCAAGGGAAAGGTGGGCGCTGTGGAGGTGGACTTGGTCGTCACGGACTTGCCAGGTGTGGAGTCACACTGCTGGGGCCAGACGGCACCAGCCGCGGTGGAAGCTCAGCAGGGCGACAGGACAGGGGCAGCGGGTACAAGGCGACCGCGGCACGAGGAAGGCAGCCCGGTGAGAGGGCAAGCGGAAGAGGGTGGCCGGGGTAGCAGCTGCCGGAGGAAGGGGCGTGATGTAGCGGAGAAAGGCGACGGTGACAGCGGGCGGCGAACTTCCGCGAGGCACCAGTCGATGAAGCCGGGCCAGCCAGAAGCCGGGAAAGTCGACAAGCGTCACGATAATACTACTCGACCCACAATATGCCGCAAGCGGCAAGACGCACAGGACCCAGATGGCGATGTGGAAGAGCCCGCTCCCGCACTTTTGAGTAAAGAAGTGCAGGCGTTACTGCGGACTGCGCGTCGACTGCGGGTCGGGGTGCGCAGCCGGGAGTGGGTAGTGGAAGCGCTGCTGTCCGGGCGGTTACCCGACGGTGACCCGCTGGTCCCAGTGCTCCGGCACATCACCGCAACGGCGGCCCCAACTGAACCAGGGCGGCCTGTGGAGACATATCGAGGCAGAGCAGAAGAGGGTGTCCACGTGCATGCACACCCTCCCTCCACAGCTCAGACGAAGCAAGGCCGCAGCCAGCTCTTGCAGCAGCAGCAGCAGCAGCAGCGGGTAGAGCAGCAGCAAGGCCATCATAACCAAGAGCAAAGGCAACAGAAGGACAAGCCGTCGGGCCGGCATCAGGAGGAGCAGCACAAGCAGCCGCAAATGGGGCTGCAACAAGGGTCTGAGGGACCTGACTTCTCCTTCGGCGTCGCTGCTGCTGCCGCCGCCGCTGGTGCTGCTGCAGCTGCTGCGGCTCGTAGGCGAATCAGGCTCGACAACCCCCCTGGCAGCAGCCGTAGGCAGATTCGCCCTCACACAGACACAGCAGTCAGCCCCCCGCCAAGCCCGCCACCCAGCCCACCCACCCAGCCTTCACCCCTTATCACCCATCCATCCGTATCACCAGCTCACCACGGACACCCACCACACCGGCAGCAGCAGCAGCAGCAGGAGGCACGAGTGCGGACCCCCCCTTCCTGCCGCACACCCCAGCCCGCTAGCCCAGCAGCTGTCTCCCCCACAGCCGCCGCCCCGGACCAGCCTCGGCACCGCTCCCCTTTCCGCCCCATCAGCTTGCTGAAGCCCCTGGCCTTGCAGCACCTACCTAACCACAAGCGCTCCATCTCCCCAGCACACCCACCCACCCGCCCCACCCACCCCCCTAGCCCCCCCTCCACCACCACCCCGCCCGCTGCAGCCTCCCCCCCTGCAGCCACACGCCCGACCCCCCCCCCCAGCCTCCCCCAAGCAGCCGGGGGCCTCACCCCCAAGACACCCCCCCCTCCCTCCACAGCCCCACCCCCCCGGCTCCCACCCCCCACCCCCAGCGCCTGCTGCCTGGCCTGAGGTGTCCTGGACAGGGTCCCCCATGGCCCCTCCCCCAGGGCTGCCGCAGCTGCCCACCCGGGTGTTCCACTCAGGCGTGGCAGTGCAGGGCGTGAAGCTGCAGCTGGGCGACTTCGCTGAGCTGGTGAGCACTGTGCACCTGGTGCTGGCTCCTTGACCTTGAACCTGCTCAGTGCAGTGGGTTAGAAGGCTTGAGCTACTGGGCTTGCACCTCCAGGCTCTCTTGCCGTTCAGTATTTCATCGTGAAAACTGCTGGTTGGGGTGGTTTGGGGTGGCTGATGTGGATTGGGGCTGCTATGGTTATTGAGGTGGGGTGGGGTAGGGGTAAGCTGAAGGGATGATAGATAATGGGAAAGCGTGACATGTGAAGCAAAGCAAGCCAGCCTGTCACAGCTCTCTGTGTCCTTGCAGCCTTGCCCAGGCACAGCCCCACAATGCTCAACCTTGCCTCTACCCTGACTAGACCAGACCTCACACAGGCACCCCACCCCACCCCACCCCACCCCACCCCACCCCACCCCACCCCACCCCACCCCACCCCACCCCACCCCACCCCACCCCACCCCACCCCACCCCACCCCACCCCACCCCACCCCACCCCACCCCACCCCACCCCACCCCACCCCACCCCACCCCACCCCACCCCACCCCACCCCATCCCACCCCATCCCACCCCATCCCACCCCACCCCACCCCACCCCACCCCACCCCGCCCAGTATAAGCTACACCCCTCTCAGTATCAGTGTCAAGGGGAGGTGCCCGGTGCTTGCAGGTGCCACAGCTGGGGGAGCCAGCCCCCCGCATCGTCCGCCTGGACGCCCTGTGGGCAGAGCTGCCAGCAGACGGCCTCCCGCGCCACCTGGCCCGGGCCACCCGCATGTACCGGCCTGAGGTGCGCGTGCTGGGACACCTGCCTGGCTCTGCGCCTCGACATGCTGTGAGAGGCCTGACAGCTGTGGCAACCACCTTGGCTGGACTACCTGACCTTGGCTGATGGAGCGGTGGCTCAGCTGGTGGTCCTGCTGCTTCAGAGTACTGTTGTGCTTCTCATGCTGCCGCTTTGGTCAGCTGCAGCTCACTGTCAGACTGATCTGATGCTGCTGCAAGCCAGTGGGCCAGCCCAGCTTGGCTATCGTGTGTTGGGTCCCACCTCTGGCTCTGCCAGGAGGCGGGGCGGAGGCTCGCATGGCATGGAGGAGGATGAGTCAGATGCAGGCAGGGGCAGCAGCAGCTCTCCTTTTGCTGGCGGGGCGGGGCAGGATGTGGAGTGCAGTCTACGGTCGACGATTCGCTGATGAATAAGGCTGAGCCAGCCCTGCTTGGCCGTTGTGTGTCAGGTCCTAGCTGCTGGGGTGGGCCAGGATGTGGAGCTGTCTACTGTTGACGGTTTGCTGATGAACGAGGCTGAGCCAGTGTAGGGGGCTAGCTGAGCCCAGGGGTCGCTACCAAGGCCACCAGGTGCCATAGCTCTGTGATCTGGGTTGGTACCTGCTCCTGCCCTTGCTTGTCCAACTCCACACGCAACAGATGGGATGCTGCGGCTGCCCATGTCTGATTGCCTAGCTGCGGGGGTGCCCTAGTGAGTGCCGCCCCCTTACACCAGTTGCTTGCTTTGCTTGTTCCAGGAGACGGTGTTCAATCTGCCCACCGTGCCCGGCCAGCCCCGCCTGCTGTTCTGCTCTGAGCATCTGGAGGAGCGGCTGCCCCTCCAATGCGTGGTTAGGAAGGTCGAGGTGGCTGTGCAGCGACCTGCCGTAGCATCTGGCGTGCCGCGCGAAGGTAAAGCAGCTGCTACCTCAGCCGCACCGCGAAGGCCAGCAAGTGACGGCACAGAGGCGGAGGCGGAGTTTGTGGTGCAGTTCACATACGACCACTTGCAGCTTGGGCTCAAACCATTGCAGTAGGCTGTACTGACAATGATTGGAGAACCTTTGATTGAGTAAATGCTTGGATCGGTCATTCAGATACGCTGCATCAGGCACACACAGGTGATGGTTGATTCATGTTTTGGTGTTGCATGAGGGCTTGAGTGACTGCGCATTGAAGATGCCTGGAAGATGCGCCAACAAGGAATATTAAGACAATGAATGGAACTTCAACAAACAAGTCAGACTACCCCTTCAGCCAATCCCCTCTGTGCTTATGAGAGGACGATGCGATAGGTGGCTTACACCGCTCAAGCCGTCAGCCGTTAGGCTGCTTGGCCGCCCTCCCCTTCTAGGGGTTCGGGACTTTCTGTAACGCACTTCAAAGCAAGGCCCACAAACAAAGGTGCACATGGGCTCAACATGAAGTCATGCAAGTCCTCATTACTGTTCTGGAAAGTCATAGCAAACTCCGCCCGCTGCCTGATGGAACTCGTGGCAGTGCACTCAAAGATGAAATGCATGGCGTCATCCACTACCCCCTCTGTGCATCTTGTGCATGTGCAACCAATGAAAGTAACCCCCTCAAACCGAGCCTTCTCCACCCCCTAACCGTTGTTGCCTAACCTAAACCTAGTCAGGCTCGTGCGAACTTCTGTAGAGAGCTGTCTGTTCAGCAGGTGTGGTGCCATGTGATTGATGCCAATGCCATCCCCATGCTTGAACCATGCAGCATACGAGCATCTCTCCCGATGCACCGTCTCAGGCAGTCTAGGGTCTCCCTCAAACCCAACCCAACGCCTCCCCCACCTCTCGAGCCACTTAACTTCCATAGCCTTGGTGCCTAGGACCATGTCCGGGCTCAAGGTGAACTCACCCCCCATCAGCTCTCTGGCGGCAAGCTGGAACTGAGCACTCCAGCTGGCCTGACACCTCCTGCCTAACTCCACATCTGCCTTGATGACCCTCATTAGCAGGTCACTGTGGGATAGTTTGGCAGTGTTCCAGAACTTGCATGCAGCCCTAAGCCAGTAAAGCTGGAGGGGCAGCTGCCCCAAATCATGCAGCACCATCAGGCCTGACACTGAGCTACGTACCCTGGCAGCAAACCTGAGAAAGCTGAGCATGCGTGTTTGCACTGGGTTGGAGAGTTGCACATTATACCCAAGGAATGCAGTGCCCCATACTTGGCTGCCATACAGCCCCAAGGGGAGCACGAATGCTCTAATGAGGTGACACAGGGCATATGGCCCGCTTGCACGCTTGGCGCATGGCGAGGAGCATGCCAGCCCTCATATGAGTGGCAGCAAAAGCAGGGGTGGTGCTGGGATTGAAGTGCATGCCTTAGTACTTGAACTCTCTCACCACAGGCAGGATCTCATGCTTGTGAGAGAGAGCATGAGCATTGTTGCAATACGTGATGTGGGGGCACATGCATATGGGCTCTCCATTACCACTGACGCGGACCATCTCAAAAGCAAGTAATGAGGGTGACGCACAGCTAACACATCAGCTAGTGAAACTTCTGCCATTACGTTACTGCCTTCGCATTGCACCACTGCCCTCACCCACCTGAACCAGGGAACATGAGTGCAACTGGGCTGGCGCAAGCCCTAGGCAGGGGGGACGAGGGGTGGGGAAAAAGGAAGGGGGCAAGGGGGGAAACGGGGGGGCTTGCGAGAAGATTAAGGAGGTGGAAGCAAGGGAGGTGCATGGTTAGGTGATGGTACTGGGGATGTGGTGCTGCAGGTTGTGAGTTGCCATTGAAGACCATCACCTTTGACTTGCCCACATTGACTGTAAGGTGTTTCCTGTCGCTGGAGCCCGTGGGGCGAGGTGCTCACTAGGGTCAGGTCATCAGCATACATGAAGTGAGTGACAGGTGTGCCTTGCACCCTCACAGCATCAACAGGGCCTAGGAACTCCTTACTAATGTCGTGAACATAGAGAGCAAACAGGAGTGGGCTGATGGGGCAGCCTTGCTTGACACCTTGGTCAGGAGTCACTTGGGGGGTGCGGTGGGGGCCATCTATCAGCCATCTATCATCCCTATACAGACCCTCCAGGCAGGCAAGCAAGGGCTGTGGCAGCTTGACCCCAACCCGCAAGTGCTCCCACAATTGTTGTCGAGGTATGTGGTCATAGGCCTGTCATTGAAGGATTGATGCATCATTGAAGCATTGATGCAAGATGCGCTGCTACACAGCTGCGTGCCTCTTACACGCTCCAAAACATCTGATGTTGCCAAATTCTTGCGGGAGGAGACTGCGCACAAGACTCCGGCCACACACATGCATGCCAGTGTGCCATCGGTTCCGTGCAAGACCAGTCCGTCTGCGAGCCAGGCTTCAGAATCACAAGGTTCGCATGGTGTTGCTGCCATGCCACGCCTGGCACCACTCCGTATAGAGCAACTTGCTCAGCAAGGGTGGACATGCGCTTCATGATGGTGACCTGGGCATAGGCAGCAGCAGCTGCAGCCTGGAAGGTCATTTGCTGTAGAGCCGGGCCTACCCGCCCTCCTGGCTGTACAAGTCTGAGACCGGGGAGCAGTTGAGAGCTGAGCTGAGAGATTGAGCCAGGTTGAAAGACAGCACTTCAGGTGCTCTGGGGCCCAGCATAGGGCCGGGAGCCTCCCTACACCTTTCCTTTGGCTGAGGTAGCTACAGTGCTCACCTCACGGCCGACTGTGGCATGGCAGCCCCCTTGTCCCTCACTAGGGCCTCCATTTGAGCCGGATCAGAAGTACCTACTAGCAGCCACTAGCAGCCACTAGCAGCCACTAACTAGATCCGGCTCAAACAGTGTTATTGGGCTGTGTGGAGTAAACCCAGTGCACATGGCACATGAGCCCGCCTACCACCTACACTATTGCCTGACCACGAGGGCTATTGTGTAGAGTTGGCATGACAAAACATGCACTAATTGTAAGCTGATGACAGCTTCAAGTGGGGGGGGGGCACACACTACTGTGCCACAGCAGGCTGCTGCTGCTGGGCCTGGGGTGGCTTGTCTCGCAGCCGCTTGTAGCCCAGGCCAGGGTACTCCGTGCCCTTGGCTGGCAGAGCTCCCTGGTCTGGCCAGTAGCACAGCTCCAGCGGCCGCCACCTGCTCTCCCCAATCCGCTGCATGTTCAATGCTGCATTGCAGTCCCTGTCCAGCCACCTGCCTGGCTGTGGTGCTGGCTTTGCCTTGGCAGCCTTGCCCTTGCCCTTGCCCTTGGTGGGCTCAGCTGCCGGCTTGCTGCGCTTGGCTGGAGGGGGAGTGCTGGGCATGGCAGCCTAGCCACACTGGGCACCAGCTCCCCACCATCCCATGTACCATTAGGGGCTGTGGCTGCTGCAGCACCAGGTGGGCATAGCTGGTTGCCTCACGCAGGTCAGGCTGTGCCCCCTGTACTAGTGGTCTGGCATGCATGTCATTAATGACAGGGACGCTTAGTGGCCATGTACAGGGCCTTTAACGGGGTCAGCAGGTTGCACACAGCCTCTGCCTAGGCTGGGCTACCCAGTGGGGTGGCTGGCTGCCAGGAGCAGGCTCTGTGTAGGGCACTGCGCTGGTAGCCAGGGCCCCAGCACAGGGTGCAGCCGGCCCATGGCTGTCTGGACATTGAAGCCTACTGCCTGGCCCCAACGGCATAAGCAGCAGCTGGCGGGGGCTGGTGGGCTGGGTGAACTGGCTGGGCTAAGTAGCTGTGTCAGGGGCAGGCGCAGGGCTGGCCAGCTGGGTTTTGTAGGGGGGTGGACTACAGCACAGCTGTGATGCGGCCAGGTTGTGTCATGCACTGGACATGACTGTGCCAGAAGTAATATATAGAAGAGCTATATATAGAAGAGCTGCATGCGCAAAGAGAACGACACACTCTTTTGGCAAATAACGCGGATCTATGCGAGTGCTCGCACAACGACGATGTCTTCGACGTGCCTGTCCTTTGACGGTGCCTGTGTGACATATGGCTTCCAAAAGCAAAAATATAGCACGAGTTGGCATGTTGCGGATCGTGATTAGCTATTAATTAGGAAAGAGTGCAGGAAAGACACGAGGTCGGCGTGCACGGCAATGCTAATGGAAGGCTCAACAAGAACTCAACAAAAGTGCACACTTAGCAATCATTGTGTCATGCTTTCGGTTGGCGTTTCAACGGAGTCTTCAGTGCAGCCAGGCGAAAGAATGTGCGACGTAGCTCTACACAGCGATACCAGCATCTAGAGCTTTTGAATTTGTTGAGTTGACGCATAACTCGTCTTTTGCTCGTCAGACCTCCTACGGGCGGTTGCGGTGATTGTAGCGTAGGTTGCTACTTTTACTTCCAGAAGTTGAGCGCGGGAGCAGGGAGGGCTTACGACAGGGGATGCTGCATCAGAGAGGAGTGGCGACAGCGCAGAGAGCTCGGGCGTACCAGCGCCCACCAAGGAGCACAGCAGCTGCATCACTACCTCTGGCGTTACAGCTTGATCTTGCTCAGCACGGGTCGGTGCAGCCGCCTGACACGCATTCTGTGCCGCCCCGCACGTACTTGCTATCGAGGGTGAGTCTAGACTTGCGCGCCGTCGACCTGGCGGTACGATGTGAACACAAATATCTGCAAGCACGCGTGGCCTGCTGCGAAGCCTTGCCGAAGCCCCTCTCCGCATGGCTGCAGGCACGCCGAGTCGAGTCCCCGCACTTAGCCATCCCTCAGCGTCTGCTACAGCAGCTGTTCCCAGCCTGCCCCACCCCTCCCTCCTCCAGCGCCAGCTACTCCGCCTCAGCTGTTGCCATGCGGTTTGAAGTGGATGGCACCATGCAGCCCAAGCAGAGTCAGGTAGAGCTCAGGGTCTACAACCGCGGGCGGCAGAAAGCAGCCAGAGTGTGGGGCCACGGCGCCTACGACCTCCTTAAGGTGCAGCACCGAGCTTGCCCCTATGTGAACCCTGTATCCCTCATGGAACTCCCGCTATGTCTGATGTCATGCATGTAACATCATGTACAGCAGCACAGGAGTCGTGCACCAGGCTATGAGGTTGCTGCGCCAAATCTAGGCTATAGCTCAGGTCAGGTCATGGGGCCAGGCAACAGTGTAGGTGAAAGACACCCACGCCATGTGTGTAAGGACATAATCCAGGACATAGCACCACCCCTAGCGAGGGAACCTGGTTTTGCCTTTGCGTTGGTAATTGTTGCCCGCTGGGCTGATGAGTGAGGTACGTATGCAAACACTCTGCTGCTGTTGGAGCTGGCCTTGCGGTCACCCCATGCCGCCCCAGCTATGTGGTCTGGCACCTTAACTCCGTCCCTGTTGCCGCCGCCAATGTTCACAGTCCAAGCTGCTGGTGGGCTGGAGGCGGGAGGGCCAAGGAGGGCTGGTGGCTGTGCTGTGCAGCTGCCTGCTCCCCAGCAGCTATGCGCTGGTAGGTAAGGGGCGGCTGGCAGCCACCCCTCGGCAAGCCA
Organism: Haematococcus lacustris; assembly: GCA_030144725.1. Taxonomy (NCBI): domain Eukaryota; kingdom Viridiplantae; phylum Chlorophyta; class Chlorophyceae; order Chlamydomonadales; family Haematococcaceae; genus Haematococcus; species Haematococcus lacustris. The sequence continues at coordinate 1,848,901 of JASKMD010000021.1, read as the reverse complement.
TGCAACATCATGGTGTGAGGTGCTGAGCTATGTGTGAGTGGTGGATGACGTGCAGGGCCAGGCCCAGCCCGCCAGCAACCCTCCACATGCTGACCCTGGCGCACCGGGTAGCCATCAACAGCAGCAGCAGCAGCAGCAGCAGCAGGAGCAGGAGCAGGAGCAGGAGCAGCAGCAGCGGGCGCACTCGGACTCTGCTGCCCGCACTGAGACCCCGCCTTGGTCATTGGAGGCAGTGAGCGACTGCAGTAACGACCTGGTGGTACTGCTGGATGATGACACAGCTGGCAGCCCTGGCCAACACGGGTCATCGCGCTGCTGTGATGCATCAAGCGCCCACAGCCTGCCTCAGACCAGTGTCGAGACTGCCAGCGCAGGCAGCCCTAGCAGCAACCACTTGGCAGCAGCTCCATCATCCCTTACTCCCCCCACAGGAGCCCCGCCTCCTCCCCTCCCCACCACACCTGCACACCACGCCCTCGCAGCACACCCACTCAGCCGTCTACCGCTGTCCTCAAGCCTACCAGGGCAGCCACCTCAAGCACCACAACCATCTGCTCCCCTGCCGCCCCTAGGCAGCTCAACAAGCCCTAACCAGCACCTGGCTGCTCCCATTGCATGCCAGGACGCAGACTCGCACCCAGCCAGCACAGCAGCTGCCAGCAACAGGGAGCTCAGCCAGCCGTCCAGTACCAGCCTCCCCGCCCCCATCCCACTCCCTGCCCTGTCACCTCACCAGCAGCCCCTCGCCTCCACAGCCTCCCTGACAGCCTTTTACACTGCCATGCCCATGCTCCATGCAAGCATGGGTGCGGCCATGCAAGGGTCGGAGCCCATGCACAGCCCTCCAGGTTGCCCCCCCTCCTCGCCTCGCACCTTTGTGCCCTCACGGCTGCACCCCATCAACCAGGAGGTGTATGTGGCATGGGGCTTCTGGAGGGACCTGTTCGACGGCACGCAGCGACCCTTCCCCAAGCAGGGGTTGCCGTTGCTGGTGCGGCTCACCGGTGAGGGGGTGTGGTGAAGGGAGGGAGGGAGGAAGGGTCAGGATGTAGGCTGGGTTACAGGTAAGGGGTGGTGGTGAAGGGAGGGAGGGGTACTGGGTGTAGGGGAGGTGGCAGGTATGGGCCGGTACCACTAAGGGGATGGCAGCAGCAGGTCTGGCAAGAGGGCAGGAGCAGGGGCTGGCTGCAGGCAGACCACTTAGGGTGTTCACCGTGAGGGTTGCCTGTATTGGCTCGCTCCCATGAGCGATGTGGTTAGTTCCCCAGGTACAGCTTCCACCACAACCTTCCTCCCAGGCCTGGCCAAGACGGGGTGCCCAGCCGCCCCTGATCCACGCCCTGCCCTCTGCCTACAGGGGCCGTGATCACCTCCCCGCAGCCAGTGCTGCTTGTGCGGCGCATCACCCCCTTTGGCTACTACGTGCTGCGCGGCATCAAGGGCCTGTCACGCCTCAAGGGAAAGCTGCTGGTGGGTGGCTACAGCGCCGCCCGGTGTATGCGGCTCAGCAGTACTGCCACCACCCTGCGCTGCCTGGCTGCAGCCGCACTGCAGGTGCTCGTGGACCAGGGAGAACTGCCTCAAAGCCCTTGGTGGCTTGTCAGCCCTCCTGTGAGCTTCTGCAAAACTTTCCTCACAGGCCTTAGAGACCTTGGAGGCGTTGCCACACCCACCCCTTGCCACCCCATTCCTCTCCTTCAGGAAATGGGGCCAGAGCCTGCCTGCTGCCACACCCTCAGCCCCACCCCATACCCCGTACCTCAGGAGTTGGGCTCAGTCCTGGCCTGCCGCCTGCCGTGTGCTACTACCCTTCCTGGCTCAGTCCAACCCTGCCTAACACCTTCCAGGCATTTGCATAGTCCACCTGCTTCCAAGGAATACATCACCACAACCATTTACACCAAGAGCAGCTGACACAAGCAGCTGCAGGTCGACCCTGTACAGCCGCGCCCAGCCCACCTCCTGCCTGCCTGGTGGTGGTGCAGGTGAGGTGGAGCTTACTGGTGAGCGGGGAGGTGGAGGTGGAGGTGAGGGACCCCTGCCCCCTTGGCAGCCGCCCTGGGCCCCCTGGCTGCGCCTCTGCCCTTGCCACCCCTACACAGTGGTCCGCAGCAGGGCAGCAGCAGCACGGCATGGCACAGGCAGGAGGGGCTCCAGGAGGGGGTTGGAGCAGCCTGGTACGGGATTACCAGCCAACGAGCTGCAACAGTCTCGTCCAGGATGCCACCGTGAAACAAACACAAGGTTGCAGCAGCAGCAGCAGCAGCAGCAGCAGCAGCAGTGAGGGTCGGCTGGGCACATCAGGCCTCCCTAAATTTTTCAGCAGCCAGACTGGCCATGCAGGTGCAGCACAGCAGGGCTGGCTGCCGGTCAGCGCTGAGGCACAAGGCGGCCAGGTGTCCCCTCCAGCCTCCCTCGCCCCGCCCCTCCCCACTCCCCACTCTCAGGCAGGGCTGGGTCCGTCAGGCAGTGCTGAGAGACTGGGGCCAGGGCAGGGTTCAGTGGGGCCAGTCGCCAACAATGTGCTGGTGGCCCCTGAGGAGACGAGGGTGCGCCGCCACCATGCATGACAGCCTGACCGAGCAGGGGCTAGTGGCAAGGGCAAGGGCAAGGGCAAGGGCAAGGGCAAGGGGTAGTGCAGTGTACAGTACTTCGTACCACCTCTGCAGGGCGGTAAATGGGAGGTAGCAGCTGGTGGGTAGAGCCTGTCATGGGCCAGCATGGCAGATGACATGGCTTGTGTGCAGGCTGGCAGTTGTGGCAGTTGTGGTAGTAGGGTGCAGGGGGCTGTGGGTGGTGAGCAGAGCTGGCTGGCAGTGCGAACATCCATGTACCATTAGGGCTGTGACACTGTATTATACAAGGAATGGCTCGGAGCGGCTTTGAACCATGCCTGCTAGTGCTAGGGATGGTGTGGCTGGGACTTGCATGTGCACCATGCACCATGCACTGTGATTTGACCATGTTGAATAGGGTAGTTGCGCCGTGATGTGACCAGTTTATTGCCTAAGAGGCTTGCATGGCTCACGTTCCTTCATTAGGACTGGCGCTGAGTGCATTGCTCACACAGGACTGCCTAGACTGCATGCGTGGGCCCTGTTGGCTGGCTCACTTGGGTGCTGTCACAGCTCAGTGCAGCTCGCTCATTGCCTGCCTGCCGCATAGTGGAGGGTGCCTTCAGCACTGCCTGAACCTCTTATTGACGGCTTTGCAAGAGCTGGCCAAGACATAAATGCACGGATGGCACATTTTAGTAAGCTAACACCTTTGATTGCTCAATTTATGCGTTGTTGGTGGGGTGGGTGTGACCTAATGGCGCTGTCATGTTGGGTACTGATCGATTATAGCTGGGGTGGCGATGACGGAAATGCAGTATACTACTTGCTCAGGTTTGAGACTGTCTGTTCTCTGGGCTAGTATCGGCCATGAGTATTTGCGACGAGAATTTGAAGCTAGTGATCGTAAAAACCGTTATTTGCTTGGAAAAGTCACAGACCTCCCAAAGCCAAGCAACGAGTGGGACATAAACTCGGCCGAAGCTGAGCCATGCCACCCTAGCCCCGAGCATGCCACCCTCTCAAGCATTCGTTGTTATGTCCTGTGTCCCAGGCTTGCGTCTTAGCCTTAGTCATGCTCTGCCTGTGCTAACCATGCTATGCTGCAGGTGATCGATATATCTGGCGCTATGCCGCGGGGCTGCAAGAAGGCCATGGTCAAATGCACCTCATCCTAATGCAGCCCCTCTGTCCCAAATACCCCTGCCCAGCCAGCCAGCAGGTACTGGGACCCTGCTGACTATGACTCTTACGCTCATCCTGGGCCAACGTCTGGCTTTGGCTGAGAGTCAGACTCACATGCTGACTAAGCGTCACAGTTGAATTCAGGATTGACTTTGGCCCCGCCCCGCCCCGCCCCGCCCCGCCCCGCCCCGCCCCGCCCCGCCCCGCCCCGCCCCGCCCCGCCCCGCCCCGCCCCGCCCCGCCCCGCCCCGCCCCGCCCCGCCCCGCCCCGCCCCGCCCCGCCCCGCCCCGCCCCGCCCCGCCCCGCCCCGCCCCGCCCCGCCCCGCCCCGCCCCGCCCCGCCCCGCCCCGCCCCGCCCCGCCCCGCCCCGCCCCGCCCCGCCCCGCCCCGCCCCGCCCCGCCCCGCCCCGCCCCGCCCCGCCCCGCCCCGCCCCGCCCCGCCCCGCCCCGCCCCGCCCCGCCCCGCCCCGCCCCGCCCCGCCCCGCCCCGCCCCGCCCCGCCCCGCCCCGCCCCGCCCCGCCCCGCCCCGCCCCGCCCCGCCCCGCCCCGCCCCGCCCCGCCCCGCCCCGCCCCGCCCCGCCCCGCCCCGCCCCGCCCCGCCCCGCCCCGCCCCGCCCCGCCCCGCCCCGCCCCGCCCCGCCCCGCCCCGCCCCGCCCCGCCCCGCCCCGCCCCGCCCCGCCCCGCCCCGCCCCGCCCCGCCCCGCCCCGCCCCGCCCCGCCCCGCCCCGCCCCGCCCCGCCCCGCCCCGCCCCGCCCCGCCCCGCCCCGCCCCGCCCCGCCCCGCCCCGCCCCGCCCCGCCCCGCCCCGCCCCGCCCCGCCCCGCCCCGCCCCGCCCCGCCCCGCCCCGCCCCGCCCCGCCCCGCCCCGCCCCGCCCCGCCCCGCCCCGCCCCGCCCCGCCCCGCCCCGCCCCGCCCCGCCCCGCCCCGCCCCGCCCCGCCCCGCCCCGCCCCGCCCCGCCCCGCCCCGCCCCGCCCCGCCCCGCCCCGCCCCGCCCCGCCCCGCCCCGCCCCGCCCCGCCCCGCCCCGCCCCGCCCCGCCCCGCCCCGCCCCGCCCCGCCCCGCCCCGCCCCGCCCCGCCCCGCCCCGCCCCGCCCCGCCCCGCCCCGCCCCGCCCCGCCCCGCCCCGCCCCGCCCCGCCCCGCCCCGCCCCGCCCCGCCCCGCCCCGCCCCGCCCCGCCCCGCCCCGCCCCGCCCCGCCCCGCCCCGCCCCGCCCCGCCCCGCCCCGCCCCGCCCCGCCCCGCCCCGCCCCGCCCCGCCCCGCCCCGCCCCGCCCCGCCCCGCCCCGCCCCGCCCCGCCCCGCCCCGCCCCGCCCCGCCCCGCCCCGCCCCGCCCCGCCCCGCCCCGCCCCGCCCCGCCCCGCCCCGCCCCGCCCCGCCCCGCCCCGCCCCGCCCCGCCCCGCCCCGCCCCGCCCCGCCCCGCCCCGCCCCGCCCCGCCCCGCCCCGCCCCGCCCCGCCCCGCCCCGCCCCGCCCCGCCCCGCCCCGCCCCGCCCCGCCCCGCCCCGCCCCGCCCCGCCCCGCCCCGCCCCGCCCCGCCCCGCCCCGCCCCGCCCCGCCCCGCCCCGCCCCGCCCCGCCCCGCCCCGCCCCGCCCCGCCCCGCCCCGCCCCGCCCCGCCCCGCCCCGCCCCGCCCCGCCCCGCCCCGCCCCGCCCCGCCCCGCCCCGCCCCGCCCCGCCCCGCCCCGCCCCGCCCCGCCCCGCCCCGCCCCGCCCCGCCCCGCCCCGCCCCGCCCCGCCCCGCCCCGCCCCGCCCCGCCCCGCCCCGCCCCGCCCCGCCCCGCCCCGCCCCGCCCCGCCCCGCCCCGCCCCGCCCCGCCCCGCCCCGCCCCGCCCCGCCCCGCCCCGCCCCGCCCCGCCCCGCCCCGCCCCGCCCCGCCCCGCCCCGCCCCGCCCCGCCCCGCCCCGCCCCGCCCCGCCCCGCCCCGCCCCGCCCCGCCCCGCCCCGCCCCGCCCCGCCCCGCCCCGCCCCGCCCCGCCCCGCCCCGCCCCGCCCCGCCCCGCCCCGCCCCGCCCCGCCCCGCCCCGCCCCGCCCCGCCCCGCCCCGCCCCGCCCCGCCCCGCCCCGCCCCGCCCCGCCCCGCCCCGCCCCGCCCCGCCCCGCCCCGCCCCGCCCCGCCCCGCCCCGCCCCGCCCCGCCCCGCCCCGCCCTAATGCAGCCAGACATGCTCAGACAGCAGCCTCAGATGTTGGGCCCAGGACAGCCAAGTGCAGCAGGCGCACAGAGCTGAACCGGCAGCCAAGCCGACCCGATCTACCATGGGCAGAAGCAAGGGCAAGGGCAAGGCTGCCAAAGATGAACCATCACAGCAGCCTGGCAGGCAGGTAGACCGCAATAGCAATGCATTGCTGAACATGCAGCGCACTGCGGGGAGCAAGTGGCGCCAGCTGGAGCTGTGCTAGTGGCTAGAGCAGGGTTGCCTGCGCTGTGTTAATGGTTAGAGCAGGGCATAGCAACGGGAGCCTGCTGGATCACAGTAATGAAGTGCGTGTGCACTGGGTTCAAGGGGTAGGCATTCGCAGCCTCAGGCACATCAACGTGAAGTCTGGGGATGTGATGGCATCTCATGGAGATGTTATCATCAGTGAAGGCCTTCGAGGGGGAAGGGCGGCCTCTCCTATGTTTTTACCCTTAATCTGTTGAAACTTATTTCTAAGGGTAAAAACATAGAGAGCGGCCTATGGTTTTCCCCTTTCAACTAAGTATAGTCAGACTATACTCAGTTTAAAGGCTAAAAACATAGGAGAGGCCTTCAAGGGTTTCCCCCCTTTAACCTAAGTAATCATTGCCAGGCAAGTGTTGTGTGGTACATTGTAGTTTGCTGAGACAACCTCTGGCCCTCTCGTACTTCCCTGTGGTATCATCCGTGTGGGAGCTTTGTGTGAGGGTCGTGAAGCCGCCCCCGTGAAACTAGTCACACCTAGCACGATTGGCTAACCTTGTTAGCAGGTTTGCTGCAGCTACAGTGCCCGTAAAGCTGCTATGCTGCGGTATGGCGTACCCAGCGGTGTTGTGGCGGTGAGTGCAACGACCCTGAGCGCCGCTCATGGCCAGGTGGTAACGCAGGCAAGCCTGCGCCTGGTTGATGCAGGGCCTGGCGGCCTCGGGCTATGGCGAGCAAAGCCGGAAAATCACCGCGTTGCTTGCCAAACTTGCGGACCTTGGCGCCGCGCACGAGATTAGTTACCCCACAATTGGTAAGAGCGACCCTGGGTGCGTCTCCCGCTGCACGGAGCCAGCCAGCGTCGAAACCCGCGCCAGTCAAAACCCTACCGATCAAAACCCTTTCTCGTTCGCTTGCTGCCTGTGCGTGACAGTGGTGTGTGGCGACCAGTCGGCGGGCAAGTCGAGTATCATCCAGCGCATTAGCGGCATCGACCTACCGCGGTCCAGCGGCACCTGCACTCGCTGCCCAATGGAGGTGCGCACGCAGCAGGCAATGTAGCATACCGACTTGATACGATGCTATGGTGGTCTATGTCGCATTTGTCTGCGCTGAGCGCAGGTGCGGATGACACTGAGCGAAGGTGGTGTGCCGTGGTCCTGTAAAATCAAGATCAGGTATGCCTCTAAAGATGCATCATCGCTTCCGTTATCGCATGTCTCACATGACTAGGGTTTGCACGTCTTGTTGCACTCTACCTCACTCTCGCTCACTGGCAACCACAGGGCTTCCGCAGGTGTGGTTCCAGCGATACATCAAGCACAAGGCCGTCACATGGCTGTAGTCACAGCCGGTTAGGCCTGCTCTCTGAAGCTGCAATGTGGGTGCGCCATGAGCACTTGCATACACAGGAGGGAGTGGGACGATGACAAGCGCAAGACACTTGATAAAGTTTCATGGGAAGACTTTGGAGCTCCCCTGTTGCACAAGGCAGCAGTGGGCCCTGCAGTGTCAAGAGCACAGAAAGCGGTGCTTAACCCGGGTGAGCAGCTGGCACCTTGGCTGAAACTCCAACCTGAAACTCCAACCTGGACAATCCTAGCATGATCTATTGTAAACACTCCAGCCTAGACTACCCTTACCCATACTACTAGGACCACCTGTGACTCCTCTTGTGTATGCCTATGTTCAGGCAAGAGCTATGCATCGTTTGTTGATCCCACCTGCCCTCTTCTGGCCGACACTGATGAGCTTGGCTTCTCACGCAATGTGGTGAGTGAACAGCAGTGACAACACACCTCCAGCCATCACCACATGGTTGCCATGGCATTTGCTCTGCTGCCAGGTGGTCCTGGAGATTCAAGGCGCTGACATCAGCCTGTCGCTGATTGACCTGCCGGGCATCATCAACTCAACAGAGAAGAAAGAAGATCAGTATCTGATTAACATGATCAAGGACATGGTCAAGCATTACATCGAGTGCGTGTGCTCCTAACGCCACCTTGGCTCTACACCTGTTGTTCCTTAACCTTGTGCTGCTATCTGTACTTTCACGCAGAGTCTCACAGACCATCATTGTGCTGGCGGTCCATGCGTTGTCAGATATCCAGAACCAGGTGGGCCATCTCAACTGCCCTGCCTTCATCCCAGCCTTGCCCTCATCATTTGTTGCGTCTCCTTACCATTGCCCAGGTTGTGTACCAGATGGCGCGTGAGGCTGACCCGGAACAGCAGCGTACCCTGGGTGTCATCACCAAGGTTGATGTCATCCCACCCGGCAGCCACAGCATGTGGATCCGTATGATGCAAGGAGATTTGTTTCCGTTAGACCTGGTGGGTGAAGGGAAGGTGAAGTCCAAGAGGCTGGTGGGTGACTGGGAGGCAGCTCCTTGACCCAGTTTAAAAGAATCATGTGTTGTCATTGGGGTGTCATGTTCGCTGGTAGTTTAGGTAATGGACCTACCACTGCTGCGCCTGGCTGCCTGCCTTCAGGGCTACTACATGGTGGTCAACCCCAACCAGGTGGACCTGGACCAAGGCACCAGCCATGAGGTGGGTCATTCAGGGTGCATGCACAGGCAACCAATGTTGGTGCCTAGCCTAAAGTATGCGGATAACTGGTTCTTCGACTTGGGCACTGACGCTCCTGTGTTTTGTAAAAAGGGGAAAGGCTCACATTCTATTTACTGGCTCCATGCTATTGCTGTTGCAGTGCTCCATGCTATGCTGTTGCAGTGCCATGCATTGTTGGCATTTGGGTGCCAATGGTCCAACCTTCATCTCTTACCATACGTCCCTTGCCCTTCAGCCCATAGCCAAATGATGTTTCAGTTTCAGTGCTCCACTCTTGCCTCCTAGGACGCCGCGGACAAGGAGAGGAGGTTCTTCGAGACTGACGCAAACCTGAGCGTTCTTGCGCGGAGTGTGTTGTGGCGCTCTTACCTGGTGAGCACGTGCAATCTATGTGGGCTGAGCTGTGTGGACAAAATGAATCAATGAGAGCTATGATTGAACCACTGTGTGACAAGAACATAGCTGCTGGTCTGAAGCATTGCACCATCGCATACCGGAACAGCTGGCTGGTCGCAGGGCCTGTCCAACCTGACAGCAGCGCTCAGCAAGCAGTTGGTGGACCGCACCACGGCTGAGCTGCCTCACATGAGGGCAAAGGTGAGTTTTGACACTGTGCTTGTAGCATGATGAAAGACGTGCATGTAGAAGATGTTCTGGGGTGTAAAGGGTGTATGGGCTTAGCTGGCTCAGCTGCCCCTTGATGTACACGTGCTGGTAGCAAACCACTCGAGAGCATACCATTGAGGGTCACTCGGGACGCACATTCTTGCAGGTGGCGGCAGCTCTGACAGCTGTGTGTGCAAGCTGTGCAAGCTGAGCTGGTGCGGCTGCCTCCCAACATCCCCAAGCTCAGTCGCCCTGGCAAGCTAGTGGACGGTGTGCAACGCTTGGGACGCGATGTGGACAGGATTGTGAATGCGGTGCAAGCAACTGGTAGCAATGCTGGTGACAGCTACAACTGCCTCCACAACAAATTGCTTGATACATTTGCAAGGTACTTATGGCAGCTGAATACCCCAGCTTCACAAGCCCTCTTGAGCTGCATGGCTTGCACATGAGGTATCAGCATGGGTAAGCTTGTGTGTATTCTGCAGCCAGGTCCTAAACAGGCTTTCACATGCAGAACTGTGCACGCCTCGCGACCATCCTTCAACATGGCTGCCGACGGAGACAAAGCTGAGATACTCTCTGACGATTCAGACGCTGATGAAGACAACAGCAAAGACGGGACCAATCCAAGGACACTGCAGGATGTGAAGGGTAAGGTGCCCAGACCCAGTCACTGTGACGTGTGTTTCAGAGTGACATGTGGTATTGTGTGCTCTTTGCACAGGCATCTTGATGGAGATGCGCGCTTACGAGCTGCCCGGCTTCAACCCTTACCCTGCTGTCTTACATATCATCCAGCGACACCAGCCCTCCTGGAAGCAGCATGTGTACAAGTGTCTGGATGACAGCTCAGCAGCCCTGGGCAACCAATTGTTGCTGTTGGTGGACACGCACCTCAAGCTCTTCCCAAGACTAGTGCCACGCATGAGGTGGGGTGTTCCTCTCTGGGGCATTGTCCTGCATGTCAGGCAGTCAAACGGATGGCAATCACATGTGTGCCTGTGTTGACAACATCCGAGCTATACCTTTGGTTGGGGTCAAACATAGCCATCACCAAGCATGGATTCCATCAGATATAGACGTCATGGCCAGGGAAATCGCGAGGCAGTGTATCAAGACACAGCATCGGCAACGTCATTTGTTGGCACCGGCGCTGCTGGTGTGTTTGGACTCTGCTGATGGGCTCATGCAGGACCTTGGTGTCCCAAATGGTCAAGGAAAAGCAGGCCAACACACGCATGGAGCTACAGAAGCTGCTCGACATGGAGGGCGGTTATCCCATAACCAAGAACAATCACTACTTCACCTCTTGCAAGGCAGCATTCTTGGAGAAGCTGAAGGACGCACATGTGAAGGTGAGCCGTGTGTACATCTGGGATGAATTGGCAGTGTTTCTGAATGTCTGAACATCTCAGTCAAGTTTTACACTGCCTGCTTAGGTTTGTCAGTCCCATATGTTTTCCCGTATGCTTTCCTCTACAAATCCCCCTACAATCCCCCCTACAAAACCTCCTACAATCCCAAGCGAGGACGAGTCCGCATTGGCAGTGATGGCCACCACCCTGGCCTACTACAAGGTGCGGTGCAAGCAACCTGAGTTTTGGAGCTCAATGCAATACAACCCCAGCCATTCTGCTGTCTGCTCATTGCCATTAACCGCAACATGACCCTAGCGATTACTAGGGGCAAGGCTAGAAGCCACAGTCTACCCTGTGCCCTTGACCCTGACGTGACCATAACGTGTCATTGGCCTACATGTGTCCAGGTTGCATCCAAGCGCTTTGTGGACTGCAGTGTGCTGGTCATGCGAGCCTACCTACAACAGGCTCTGGCAGACGACTTCCAAGCATACATGGACAGGTACTGGTACACGGTACAGCAGACCCTCGAAGCGAACCCGCATCTTCCACCGTGACCCCAGCCTCTGCTGTGGCATTGACCAACCCTGGACAGCTTGCTCCTAGCCCGGCTAGCAAAGACTCATCCTCAACCATGACCTTAGCTTCTGCTGTCACTGTGGCTTACCCTAGACAACCTGACCCTGGCCTTAGCCATTGCTGTGTCTTGGCCCCATGCAGTTCTATACGTGATAATTTATGCACTGATAGTCCAGACAAGACATTGCACAGACACCCCTTTGCCCCTCTGCCATGTCATGCCTACACACTCTTACCGGCTTGCCTTCACCCTTTGGCATGTATGAGATGGGCAGGTGCAGCATGCAGTCTAGTCATGCTCGCTCTAGTTCACCACCCTGACATGGAGATGGGCAGATGAGTACACCCTCACCTCCACAAGTACACAGCACAAGCCAGTCACAAACGGCGTATAGTCCACGGTTGCTGCTGCTGGTGCACCACCTTCATAGGGAAATGAGCAAGATGGCAGGCTTTGAGGGCCTTGGCCACAGCATGCGGCAGCACTGGTCCTGGAGCGACCCTGTACTGAGCTTGCTGGAGGAGGAGCCAGCAGCAGCCCGCCTGCGCCAACACCTTCAGGGCCGGGAGGAGAAGCTGGTGGCCCTGGAGCAGCTGCTGGCTGAGCACGACTTGCCCCATGTGCCCCACACCCCCTCTCCAGCTCCACCCAGGGCTGTTAGGGCGACATGCCTGGCAGCACCCAAGCTGCCGAGGGACAGGCTGTACAGCACATCAGCCCTGTGTGCCACTGTGGCCTGGCGGCTCCCCAAGCAGTTGCGCACCTCCTGCACGCCTGCACCCAGGCAGCTGATGAGCCTATGCTGAAGGTGCTGCCTGCCTGCTGCCTTGAGTAAGCCTGGCAGCCGCTCTCTTAGGCCGTATGGTGCAAGCATGATGCTGCCCTGCACCCCAACCTGGTACCAACAACAGCCATATTCAAGGCCTTCATTGTGTGATGACTAGAGAGACAGCTTGTGCATGAGTATTCCTCTCAGCTGCTGGGTCAGGCCTACGCATGGCAGACTTCTCATTACCAGTTGCATGTGTGGGGTTCCAGCTGTATCCTAGTCATGGCACTGCAATTGCCAAGTGACAAGTGAAGGGACTCATGGCCATGTGGTGACGTAGATTACACGGGTTGGAGCTATGCTAGTGGGCAGCTTGACCATACGCTATACATTGTTAAGAGGGCAGACTGCATTGGTGTATGCTGCTGCTGTTGCCTCCATGCTCGCTTATACATTGTAAGCTACCCAATTCTCACCGCACAACATGTATATGCCTTGTGTCTGGTCACTTGCCACTGCTAACCTCTGCTACTGTGGGCAGGGTGGTCATGGTGAATGAATATGGATGTGGGATCCCTGTCTCGTCACTGCCTGCAAGCCCTTGCCCACCTCTCCCCTATCACACTTCGCCCCCCTGCAAAGCTTGTCACCTGCCTGCATGTGCTGGTGTCCAGGACAGCTACAGCTGGCTGTCAAGGGGGGTGAGCAGGATGCAAGCGTAATGAAGGCCTGTCCCTGACTTGCTCCTTGGCCAGGTCGGTCGTGGCGGTCGGTCGCGGCGAAGCCCACATGAGCAAAACACGCATGCATTTTGAATAACACAATTTGAGCCGATAATGCACCCAGCACTCTGCACGGTAACCAATACAACACATTGCACCGCGTAGCTGATATACTGTGGGGGGATGTGCGACACCTAAATAGAAACCACGTGGCTGACACGCGGCTGCAGCTATGCTGCCGCATAGTGCACCCAGTGGTGTTGCAACGGTGAGTGCAACGACCCTGGGCGCCGCTCGTGTCTTGGTGGTAACCCTTTTTTGAAACACGCTTTAAGGCTCCAAACCTGCGCATTGGCCGGGTGCAGGGACTGGCAGCCTCGGAATATGGCGAGCAAAGCCGTAGAATTACCCGCATTGCTCGCCAAACTTGCGGACCTTGGAGCCGCGCACGAAATCAGCTACCCCACCATTGGTGAGATTGTTTGCAGCCACGGGACAGACTAAGGTCCCGAGCATCGCCCACAGGCGCACTAAAACGTCACACTTAAGGAACTCCAAAGGTGGCCTGCTGGCACACCCCTATCTTCAACACTCCCACTCAGGAAGGACGGCCTTTGCAACACTTGCCGCAAACATAGAGTAAATGAATACCATCAGACACAGAAGCAGACATGAAAGGTTGCAGGCTGGGAGGCCATGTGCGCACGCTGGACCTGTCCATGCACCTGGCCGTTTGGAATCACCCCATGCCTTTCTGGCAGCTTATAAACTTGGCTAGAGACAAGGCCTTGACGACAACATCAGCCATCATGCCCTGGGTGCTGCTTTAGTCAACCTGCACCTTCCCCTAGCTGCCCGCTCTCATGCCAAGGGGTAGTGCATGTCAATGTGCTTGCTGCAGTCGCTGGCAGCTAGGTTCTTCAGCAGCTTGAGAGCTAGCTGGTTGTCGCACAAAATGTCAATGCTGCCCGCCGGCAGCTGCAGTTCATGCAGCAGCTTTGTGAGCCACAGAGCCTCCTTGACAGCAGGGGCTGTCATATTCTCTGCCTCTACTGGGGCACTGACGACAGTGGGCTGCTGGTGGCTGGACCAGCTGACCAACTTCAGTGTCACCGGCATAATTGGCATCGCAGTACTCCTGCACCCTTGTGCCACCCCCTAACAGTAAACATGCCCCGCTGTGCCCTTAACAAAGCTGAGCATGCTGCGAGCTGCCTGCCAGTGATGCTCTGTGGGAACAGCCATGTACTTGGCCAAGGCTCCCACCGAACGTGATGTCCGGGCGAATGCAATAGGCCAGGTAAAATAACACCGTGAGAATAACACCGTGAAATTAACCGTGCATAGCAGCCCCATGTAGCTGTTTGATTAACCAGTGATGTGACCGGTCAACACTGCTCAGCCTGGGCAACACTGCTCAGCCTGGGGGCTGGACAAGGCCTCTTGCACCATGTGATGTCTGAACCCGGCCTTGCACCACTGTGCAGGCCAAAAGGCATAAGGGGGAGTGGCAGCGGGTTAGGGGGAGTGGCAGCGGGTTAACCCTAACCCTAACCCATAGTTGGGTGGCTGCTGGTCGCGATGAGACTGATGCGGCGGCAGCGCCGGCGGCTGCATGGGCGAGTCTGCCTTACTGCTCCCACTGTCCCCGCTGTTGCTGAGATCCCTGGTCCCACTTGCACCATTGCTCGCACTTGAGTTGGAGTCTCAACCCCCTGTGGGAGTACCAGCAAGGCGGCAGGCGGTTGGTATTGAAGCCACTACTGCTAGCTACTGCGGCTGACCCCTGACTGCTCGGTTGTGCGCTGCTGAACACGCCAGCTACCACTGAGCTAAACATCCACACACCTAGCTAGTTGTGCGCAAACCTACTCTCTCTCTCTCTTCCGTGCAAGCATGGGGGGGCCTGAGAAGGCGCACACGCCGCCAAACTGTACTACGCGGATACGAAACCTAGCAAGAGCCCCCTTGCCATGCAGCTGACAGGCGTCACCCTCAAACAACACGCGGAAGGGGGAAGCAGTGGTAGCTGACGCTTTGATTAAGCTGGCACATGCAGCACAATGCAGAGGCCGAAATCCCCCTGCACTGCTCTGATGTGCATTGCGCCTTGCCCCACTGTTTGCATCTGCGTCCACACCTTGCCTAAGTTCACCGTGACGATCGGGCTCGAGTTGCTGTAGGCTAGAAACACACTAGCATCGCGCACCACATGCAGGCTAGCATCAGAGTTGATGATGAAGTGTTCTGGACTAACTGCTGGCGTGTAGCCAGCAATGATGGGGTTGCATGTTGCCACAGCCGCAGCCGGTGGGACGGGCGGGGCGGCAGCAGCATAGGAGAGCAGGGTGGCGCTGGACACAGCTGTTCTGCTGTTACTGCCACTGTCTTCTGCACCTCCCACCCCCTTGCTCCCACTACCGCGCCCCCCACTTGCAAGCCAGTGCAGCGGTTAGTGCAGCCCTTCAGAAAAGCCCTACTGATCAAACATTTTTGGCTCACTACTGCTATGCTATTGCTGCCTGTGCGTGACAGTGGTATGCGGCGACCAGTCGGCGGGCAAGTCTAGTATCATCCAGCGCATCAGCGGCATCGACCTACCGCGGTCCAGTGGCACCTGCACTCGCTGCCCAATGGAGGTGCGCACGCAACAGGCAATGTAGCATACAGACCTGAGACGATGCTATGGTGGTGTGTGTCGCGTTTGTCTGCGCTGAGCGCAGGTGCGGATGACATTGAGCGATGGAGATGCGCCTTGGTCCTGTGAAATCAAGATCAGATGTGCTTCTAAAGATGCATCATCGCATGTCTAACATGACTAGGGTTTGCACGTCTTGTTGCACTCTACCTCACTCTCGCTCACTGGCAACCACAGGGCTTCCGCAGGTGTGGTTCCAGCGATACATCAAGCACATAGCTCTTACACAGCTCTCTCCGTAGCCTAGCAGGCCTGCTCTTTGTAGCTGCGCTGCTGGCGCTTAGTGAGCACTTGCATACTCAGGAGGGAGTGGGATGATGGCAAGCGCAAAACGCTTAATAAAGTGTCATGGGAAGACTTTGGAGCTCCCCTGTTGGACAAGGAGGCAGTGGGCCCTGCAGTATCGAGAGCACAGAAAGCGGTGCTCAACCAGGGTGAGCTGCTGGCACCTTGGCTGAAATCCCAACCTGGACAATCCTATCATGATCTATTGTAAACACTCCAGCCTAGACTACCCATGCTACTAGGACAACTAGGGCCACCTGTACCTCTTGTGTGTGCTCGTGTGCAGGCAAGGGCTATGCATCATTTATTGACCCCACCTCCCCTCTTCTGGCCGACACTGATGAGCTTGGCTTCTCACGCAATGTGGTGAGTGAACAGCAGTGCCAACACACCTCCAGCCATCACCACATGGGTGCCATGGCATTTGCTCTGCTGCCAGGTGGTCATGGAGATCCAAGGAGCTGACATCAGCCTGTCGCTGATTGACCTGCCCGGCATCATCAACTCAACAGAGAAGAAAGAAGATCAGTATCTGATCAACATGATCAAGGACATGGTCAAGCATTACATCGAGTACGTGTGCTCCTGATCACTATTTGGCTCTACACCTGTTGTTCCTTAACCTTGTGCTGCTATCTGTAATTTCACGCAGAGCCTCACAAACCATCATTGTGCTGGCGGTCCATGCATTGTCAGACATCCAGAACCAGGTGGGCCCTCTCAACTGTCTTGCAACAAGTAGGCACGCAGATGCACAAGTAGGTCAGCTTCATTTGTTGCGTCTCCTTTCCATTGCCCAGGTTGTGTACCAGATGGCGCGTGAGGCTGATCCGCGGCAGCAGCGCACCCTGGGCGTCATCACCAAGGCTGATGTCATCCCACCTGGCAGCCACAGGATGTGGATCCGCATGATGCAAGGAGATTTGTTTCCCTTGGACCTGGTGGGTGATGGGAGGGTGGTAGGTAGGAGGCTGATGGGGGTGTGGACTGTGCTTGGTAAGTGATTGATAGCGTACCTGGTGAAAGGGGATCTCTTCCTGAACTTGTGTCTGAAGGCCTTGCCGATCACCACCAAGCACACAATCCTCGACGAACCTCTGGGAAAGCCTGTGGCTGGTGATTCACACTCGACGTTTTGGAGTGAGCACAGCAATGATGGTTACTAGTGGGGTGTTGTGTCCGTCATATCATGGCATGTGGTGTTGGCTGCTGCAATGCTGCCAGCTTGGGTACTGAGTCTGCTACTGCTGCGCCTAGCTGCCTGCTTTCAGGGCTACTACATGGTGGTCAACCCCAACCAGGTGGACCTGGACCAAGGCACCAGCCATGAGGTGGGTCACCCAGGGTGCATGCAGAGGAATCAATGTTGGAGCCTGGCCTATACCATGGGGGTAACCGGTGGTGGGCCTGAATAAAAAGCACACACTTCTGTGCATCTGCCACAGGGCTCAGTTGGCACCTGGGGTCCACAGCAGTCGTGTGTGTGGACCAGACATTGTTTGTGTCTGGGGCTCTTTCCTTCCTCCCTTGCCGTCCTTCCACCTAAAACCTTCAAACCTCGCATTGCCTAATGCTGGGTGCCATTGTCAGTGTTCGATTCTTTTAGGACGCTGATCCCAGTCTTTGACCCACATGCTAAAGAACGATCTGGGTGTGTGTCCCTCCCTGCCCAGGATGCTGTGGACAAGGAGAGGCGCTTCTTCATGACTGATGCAAACTTGAGCAGTCTTGCGCACAGTAATGTATGGAGCAAGAACCTGGTGAGGATGTGCATTTTCAAGTCATGAGCTCAGCTACCAGTGTGGGCCGTTGCGGCACTTTCTACGTGCAATGCTTGTTTGCTTGCAGGGCCTGTCCAACCTGACAGCAGCACTCAGCAAGCAGTTGGCGGACCGTACCACGGCTGAGCTGCCTCAGATGAGGGTCAAGGTGAGTTTCATTGATGACAGCAGTTGTGTGACCTCACACCAAGGAGTAGCAAGGACGCACGTGCTTGCAGGTGGAAGACGCTTTGAAGGGTGTGAAGCGTCAGCTGGCTCAGCTGCCTCCCAACCTCCCTGAGCTCAGTCGTCCTGGCAAGCTAGTGGACGGTGTGCAACGCTTGGGACGCGATGTGGACAGAATTGTGAATGCGGTGCAAGCAACTGGTAGTAGTGCTGGTGACAACTACAACTGCTTGCACAGCAAGCTGCTGGATACTTTTGCAAGGTACTTATGGCAGCTGTGTGCTCCCTAGCCATCTCAAGCTGCATGGCCTCAAAATGCGTTGCAAGCTCTGCACACAGAAATGTCTACGCCTCGCGACCAGCTTTCACTGTGGCAAATGGCACTGACTTTGCCAAGGAAAAATCTGTAGTCATTCGTGACAAGGATGAAGAAAAAGATGATGAAGGATACGGGACAAAGCCAATGACGTTGGAGGATGTGACAGGTATAGTGCTTTAGCCAAACCACTGCATGGTTTTCGCGTGTCACATGTGGTATGTGTGCGTTCATTGCTCAGACATTCTGATGGAGATGCGAGCTTACGAGCTGCCCGGCTACAGCCCTTACCCTGCTGTGTTGCACATCATCCAGCGGCACCAGCCTCCCTGGAAGCAGCATGTGTACAGCTGCCTGGATGACAGCTCAGCAGCCCTGGGCAACCAACCAATGCTGTTGGTGGACACGCACCTCAAGCTCTTCCCAAGACTAGTGCCACGCATAAGGTGGGGTGTGCCTCTCTGCGGCATAGTCCTGCATGTCAGGTAGTTGGATTGCAATCACATGGCTACACTGCATCATCCTACATGTCCTACAAAACATCATAGATGGAGCCAAGCCGTCTGGCCACCGCCGGTTGAAATGGGCATCACAAACCAGACAGCTATCTCACACAGGCCTCATGTGGTGAGGCATTAGTGTGCATGGCATGGAAGTGCTTGGGAAAACTGGTGAGTCTAGACTCTGCTGATGATCTGCTCATGCAGGACCTTCGTGTCTCAGCTGGTCAAGGAAAAGCAGGCAAGCACACGCATGGAGCTGCAGAAGCTGCTCGACATGGAGGGCGGCTATCCCATAACCAAGAACGATCACTATTTCACCTCCTGCAAGGCAGTATTTCTGCAGCAGCTGATGGCTACACTTAAGAAGGTGAGTTGTTCACACCTCCGCATATGCACTGTCACACATATGTTATAAGCTCTTGTAGCCCATATGCAATCAGACTAGATACACACATATGCACTTTGTGCCACTAAGACCCTGAGGCTCACCACAGGTCTTCCAGCTCTTCCAGCCCTTACTAGGGGTCTTTACAGGGAATCAGATCAGGTTTGCGCCTGCCTTAGGTGTATAAGCACCATTCCTTTCCAATTGAAGTTGAGGAAATCACTGCCCTGGATGTGATGGCCACCACCCTGGCCTACTACAAGGTGTGTGTGGTACATGTCCTGTGTTGCTTAAAGCAAATGGTGAAAGGGGTCAAGGCCAGCCTGCATAGTCAGCATCCCATCCCCCGCCACTTCCGCCCTGAGTCTACCCTGAGTTGCCCTGCTTTGCTGCTGCCCACCCTGTGCCATCAATCCTGACATGACCACAACGTGCCATTGGCGTACATGTGCCCAGGTTACGTCCAAGCGCTTTGTGGACTACAGCCTGCTGGTTATGCGAGCATGCCTACAACAAGCGCTGGCAGACGACTTCCAGGCGTACATGGACAGGTAGTCTATCACTATTGCACATTAGCCTCTAAAGCCAACCCTCATCTCAATATGTTGCCGCAGTCTCTGCTGTTGCTGTGGCTAACCCTGGGCAACCGAGACCCTGACCTCGGGTGTTGTTTTGCGCATTTGGCCGCTGCTGTGTCCTGGTGCTGGGCAGCTTCACACATGGAATTGTGTGCACTACTAGCCCAGCCCAGACAGTGCATGGATAGCCCAGCCATCCCTTTGCCCCTACGCCATGTCATGGCTCCACACTGTTGCCACATTGCCTTCACCCTTGGGCATAGATGAGTTGGGCAGGTGCGACAATGCAGTCTAGTGATGCTCGGTTTAGTTCACGTACATGATATGGAGATGGGCAGATGACTATGCTCCCACCCCCATGATATTCGGTTGCTGCTGCTGGTGCACCACCTTCATAGGGAGATGAACAAGATGGCAGGCTTTAGCGAGGGTCTTGGCCGCAGCATGCAGCAGCACTGGTCCTGGAGCGAGCCTGTACTGAGCCTGCTGGAGGAGGAGCCAGCAGCAGCCCGCCTGCGCCAGCACCTTCAGGGCCGGGAGGAGAAGCTGGTGGCCCTGGAGCAGCTGCTGGCTGAGCACGACTTGCCCCATGTGCCCCACACACCCTCTCCGGCTCCACCCAGGACTGTCAGGGCGGCATGCCTGGCAGCACCGAAGCTGCCGATGGACAGGCTGTACAGCACATCCGCCCTGCGTGCCACCGTGGCGTTGCGGCTCCCCAGGCAGTTACGCACCTCCTTCACGCCCGCACCCAGGCAGCTGATGAGCCTACGCTGAAGGTGCTGCCTGCCTGCTGCCTGGAGGAAGCCTGGCGGCTTCTCTCTCAGGCCTAGTGGGGCAACCATGGTGCTGCCCTGTGCCACATCTTGGTACCAACAACAGTCATAGTAAAAGCCTTCATTGCGTGATGATGAGAGAGACAGCTTGTACAGGAGTGCTCCTCTCAGCTGCTGGGTTCAGCCTGGGCATGGCAGACTTGTCATCACCAGGGTTATAATGTGATCACTTCCATCTTTAGCCTAGTAAGGGCACTGCAATTGCCAAGTGACAAGTGAAGGGACTCATGGCCATGTGGTGACGTAGATTACACGGGTTGGAGCTATGCTAGTGGGCAGCTTGACCATACGCTATACATTGTTAAGAGGGCAGACTGCATTGGTGTATGCTGCTGCTGTGGCCTCCATGCTCGCTTATACATTGTAAGCTACCCAATTCTCACCGCACAACATGTGTATGCCTCGTCCCTGGTCACTTGCCACTGCTGGCTACTGCTGACCAAAGCTACATTGGGCAGGGTGGTCACGGTGTATGGAAACGGTGTGGGGAGGTACAGAACAGGCATTAGAAGGGTGAGGAGGCTAGAATGAGCTTGAGAGAGCACTGCGACCCCCTCCCAGCGCCAGCCCAGTGGGTAAAGCTTGTCACCTGCCTAATTGTGCTGGTGGCCAAGGCAGCTACAACTGCCTGTCAAGGGGAGTGAGCAGCGCACAAGGCCAAGGAGAGTGAGTAGCACGCAAGCACAGCAAGGATGAGCCCACCCAGCCAAACACTTGCAGCCCAGTTATGACCACCTCCTGTGGCTAAGAGACCGAGCACCAGCAGCACACACACACAGCTGTATGTTCCCCACACATGGCATGGGCGCATCCACCTACACTATTGCCTGGCCCCTGTGACAGGGCTATAGCCTAGAGTTGGCATGACAACCATACACTGATGTAGGTATCATTAGGTGTTACCAAGGTGGCATCGGGTGCCCTGGTTAGCTGTCATGTGAGGATAGAAAGTAAAGGCTCTGGGTGTTATGGGAGCATGATTTTATGGGGCATGTGAGACGTCACAGAGCAGGCCCACACAGCCATGGGCCACTGCCATGCACTCAATGTGTTTTGTCATGTGATGTCTGGCCCTGCCCCCGCTCTGCCATACTCGCTCTACTGCAGGCAACGAACACAAGCAAGTGGTGAGGCAGCTGCATGGTGTGGCGTAGTGGTTGGCTGTGAGATGTGTTATGCCTGTGCAATGGCTGTAAAATGTGCCCAGCCCAGACTGGGCTGGTGCATCGTTACTTCCCTCTACGTGATGGGAATAATGAGAGGGGTTAATGAGAGGGTAAAGGCAGCACAGCACTCGTTAGAGGGATGGCCTCGACCGGACAAACGCAGTTACAAACATAGGGCGAGCTTATGCTCACCTAAAGGCAGCACAGCACTCGTTAGAGGGATGGCCTCGACCGGACAAACGCAGTAAAGGCCCTACCGCAGAGCGCGAACTAAAACTGCCTCACACTTTAGTCAAGTACTCCCAGAAACTCTGATGGTCTGACTGACCTCAACCTCCTTACTCCAACACTCCCACTCAGGCAGCCAGCAGAGTTACCCCCACACACTTGTCACTTTACCATGCCCATACCAGACTTGCAGAACTCATACTTGACACCTGGCAGGGCCTTGGTCATGGCATCAGCCACATTAGCCCCAGACGCAAGATACTTGAACACCAGCTCACCCCGGGCAGCACGCTCACGCACAAAATGATGCAAGACATCAATGTGCTTGGATCGGGCAGATGCAATAGGATGCTTGATGAGCGTGATGGCTGCCTCATTGTCACACATGATGGTGACAGGCTCGACAGCAGAGCCCACAGAGAGATCAGCCAACTGCACCCGCAGCCACAGAGCCTCCTTGCCACCTGACTGGAACGAGCAGCTTGATGACGTCAACTCCATCCCGCTGCCTTACACGCTTGACCACCCGGCGCGCCTTGGAACGGGCGATGTGGCCCAGGCTGTCCTCCTTGACAGATCGCACCCAGTGGTTATCCAGGGGCCAGCACCCCTGAAGCGGGTCTACCAGCTCCCATGTGCGGTGGCCATGCAGGGACTCCATCTCTGCATCTGTAGCAACCGCCCACTGCTCAGCCAAGGCACTGGCACGCGCCTCTTGAATGGTGTGCGGGATAGGCACAGCTGCTGCTGCTGCTGTGGGAAGCTCCGACACACAGGCTGCCAGGCTGCCAGCTGGTGGCAGCCCTTGCAAGCGAAGCGACTGCCACAGCGGGATTGGGTCTGCCTCTAGCTCAGCAGCTGAAGCACCTGCCCCATCCCCACCTGCTGAGGCTGCGCTGTCAGCTGCGTTGTCAGCTCCTAAGTTGTCAGCTCCCACTGCTTCCCCACCCGCACCCCCTGGTGCCGGCTCAGGGCCAGGCTCAACATCTGAAGCTTGCACACTCAGCTCTTCAGCAGTGGCCATGGCCTCAGCCACCTCTGACACAGGCAGAGGCACACCCCTTGCCATCTCATCAAAAAACACGTCCACAACTTGGATATCATGCAGCAGGCTGCGGTCCGGGGTAATGTGGTAGCTGGCACCGGAATCGGCCAGCCAGAACCGCTCGCTGCTGAGCAAGCCTGAGGAGCGGGGCATGGCAGCATCCTTTGCTGCGGCAGCGAGGGAAGGGGTGGGCTTGGCTGTCACGCATGGGTAGAGGGAGGAGAGCCCAGCTGCATGGCTCCAGCAGCACTGCACCTCACCCCCTGGCCCACCCCCAGCTGCACTACCATTGTGCACCGCACCACCCTTGCTCCCACTGCTCCCACCGGCCCCACCGCTCCCACTGGCCCCACCGCTCCCACTGGCCCCATCCCTAGGCACAGCCTGCATGGCCATCAGGTTAGCATGAAACAAGCCATCAGCTGTACTACCAGCTGCCCGACCCTTGTCAGCCCCACGGGTGCCGGGTACCCCACCGCCCCCACCTGCCCCACCACCAGCTGCTGCCTCACCACCCCCACCGCTGTTGCTGCTGCCGCTGCTGTGGCTGCCTGACTCCTTGCAGTCACGGGCATAGTGCCCGCGCTTGCCACACTTGAAGCACCTTACACGGCTCATGGCAGTAGGACTCGGAGAGAATGGGGAGGAATCAGCACCCGGCTTGGCAGCCGAATGCCGGCTGCTGCTGCTGGCTGGACTGGCACTAGACCTGCGGGGAGCGTGTATGGCTGCCAGCTGTGCGGGCTGCTGGTTGCGCACACGCGCCTCTGCATTCTGCAAGCGCCGCTTCACATCAGCCAGGCTAGGGGCGGACGCATCAGCCCCCTGGGTGATGAACTCTCTGGCCATATCATAGGGAGGCAGGGAGGGAACAGCCTGCAACAAGGCTCTGACCTGCACAGCCTCACTGACGGTCTCGTCGGCCTCTGCCAACTCCAACACCAAGTCAGAGAGCCTGCTGCACAGCTGAGAGATGCTTTCCCCTGACCCCAGCTGCAGATGGTTGATCTGATGCCACAGCTCAGAGCAATGGCTGAACCCCGTGCGCTGCTGGTCTGCAATTAGGGCCTTCCAGGCTGCAGGTGCTGTCTTCGCTGCCTGCACCATGCTGAGGTAGTGCCCCTTGCAGCAGCACAATAGCCAGGCATAAGCGCGCTCATTGCGCGCTGGGTCGCTGTCTGTGCCACACATAGCACTCCAGCAGCCTGCCATCATGAGCGCTCCCTGTGCATTTCCCTTCCACTCGACAAACGATGTGGACGCATTTAGCACGAGGATTGGCGGAGAGACATACGGCAA
This sequence comes from Haematococcus lacustris, assembly GCA_030144725.1. NCBI lineage: Eukaryota > Viridiplantae > Chlorophyta > Chlorophyceae > Chlamydomonadales > Haematococcaceae > Haematococcus > Haematococcus lacustris. The sequence continues at coordinate 1,824,877 of JASKMD010000021.1, read as the reverse complement.
AGTTGCCATCGCACTGGACTGCGAGCCGGGAGTTTCTTTGCCACCCTCAGATTTCGGCATTAGGCTTGTGGGCCCATAACCTAAAGGCAGCACAGCACTCGTTAGAGGGATGGCCTCGACCGGACAAACGCAGTTACAAACATAGGGCGAGCTTATGCTCACCTAAAGGCAGCACAGCACTCGTTAGAGGGATGGCCTCGACCGGACAAACGCAGTAAAGGCCCTACCGCAGAGCGCGAACTAAAACTGCCTCACACTTTAGTCAAGTACTCCCAGAAACTCTGATGGTCTGACTGACCTCAACCTCCTTACTCCAACAGAGGGGTCAATGGGAGAGGGGTCAAACCAGGACCACAGCCTGGTGAGTGGTTGGATTGCAATGCAGCATTGAACATGCAGCGCAATGGGGAAAGCAAGTGGCGCCAACTGGAGCTGTGCTGGTGGCCAGACAAGGCAGCTCTGCCAGCCAAGGGCAAGGAATACCCAGGCCTGGGCTACAAGAGGCTGCGAGACAAGCCACCCAAGGCCCAGCAGCAGCAGCAGCAGCAGCCTGCTAGGGCACAGATGTATGTGCCCCCTACGAGCTGTTATCAGCTTACAATTGGTGCATGCAGGTCATGCCAACTCTAGACTATAGCCCTGTCGCAGGGGTCAGGCAATAGTGTAGGTGGTAGGCGCCCGTGTCATGTGTCATGTGTCATGTGCAAGGGAACACAGCCCCACAACACCCCTGGTGGTAAGACGTTTATGTAGGCCCTTGTGAGGCATGATTAGGGACAACGAGAACTTAGGTTGTGGCGCGCTTTGTTCACTCACATCTGCCCTACATCTGACACGCCGAGGTGCGGAGATAGGGTTCAACGGCAATGTTGCGTGACAGGTGACGAGGCCCCGAGAAAACCCCGACAAGGCCCTCACACCCGTGAAGTGCCGATTGGCAAAAACCAATCGACTAGTGAAGCCAATAAACAAAGCCATGCCGCAGCATGGCGCTGCGAGCGGGGTTTCGGCGGTGAGCGCAGGAGTGGGCGCCGCTCACGACCAAATGGCTACCTCAGTTACATTTGTTTACCTTGCCTCGTTGCCTGGGTGCAGGGCCTGGCTGCATCGGACTATGGCGAGCAGAGCCGGCAGATTACGGCGCTGCTGGCCAAGCTAGCGGACTTTGGCGCCGCGCACGAGATCAGCTACCCAACCATTGGTGAGAGCGGCCCTGAGCACGTGGCGCACTGCACGGACGCACAGCCGGCATCCAAACCCTTGCCTATCAAACCCTACTAATTGGCTGCGCTTTGCTTGTTCGTTTGCCGCTTTTGCGCCGCAGTGGTATGCGGCGACCAGTCGGCGGGCAAGTCTAGTATCATCCAGCGCATCAGCGGCATCGACCTACCGCGGTCCAGTGGCACCTGCACTCGCTGCCCAATGGAGGTGCGCACGCAACAGGCAATGTAGCATACAGACCTGAGACGATGCTATGGTGGTGTGTGTCGCGTTTGTCTGCGCTGAGCGCAGGTGCGGATGACATTGAGCGAAGGTGGTGTGCCTTGGTCCTGCAAGATCAAAATCAGGTGTGATCAGGTGTGCTTGCAGCGCTGCATACACCAACAACGATGCACTCCTGCACACTCACCACAGCCGAGTATGCGTGATCTTTGAAGCCGCAATGCGAGTGCGCAATCAGCACTTGCATACACAGAAGGGAGTGGGATGACGGCAAGCGCAAAACGCTTAGTAAAGTGTCATGGGAAGACTTTGGAGCTCCCCTGTTGGACAAGGAGGCAGTGGGCCCTGCAGTATCGAGAGCACAGAAGGCGGTGCTCAACCCGGGTGAGCTGCTGGCACCTTGGCTGAAATCCCAACCTGGACAATCCTAGCATGCTATCTATTTAACACACTTCAGCCTGTACACTATTTGTACCCATACCCATGCTACTAGGACCACCTGTCACTCCTCCTGTGTGTGCTTATGTTCAGGCAAGGGCTATGCATCATTTGTTGATCCCACCTCCCCTATTCTGGCCGATGCTGATGAGCTTGGCTTCTCACGCAACGTGGTGAGTGAACAGCAGTGCCAACACACCTCCAGCCATCACCACATGGGTGCCATGGCATTTGCTCTGCTGCCAGGTGGTCCTGGAGATCCAAGGCGCTGACATCAGCCTGTCGCTGATTGACCTACCGGGCATCATCAACTCAACAGAAAAGAAAGAAGATCAGTATCTGGTTAACATGATCAAGGACATGGTCAAGCAATATATCGAGTACGTGTGCTCCTGATCTCTATTTGGCTCTACACCTGTTGTTCCTTCACCTTGTGATGCCACCTGTACTTTCATGCAGAGCCTCGCAGACCATCATTGTGCTGGCGGTCCATGCGCTGTCAGACATCCAGAACCAGGTAGGCCCTCTCAACTGCCTGGCCCTCCCCCCATCCCTGCCCTCCCATCATGTGTTGAGCCTCCTTGCCATTGCCCAGGTTGTGTACCAGATGGCACGTGAGGCGGATCCGCATCAGCAACGCACCCTGGGCGTCATCACTAAAGTTGACGTCATCCCACCCGGCAGCCACAGCATGTGGATCCGTATGATGCGAGGGGAGTTGTTTCCCTTAGACCTGGTGGGTGATGGAAAGGTGGCAGCGGGGAGGCATGTGGGTCATGTGTTGTCATGGGGTATCATGTTGGCAAGTGCATGGATTACTGCCTGCCGGTTCTGACTGTTGCGATGCTGTTAGCCTTTGTAATAAACCTGCTACTGCTGCGCCTAGCTGCCTGCTTTCAGGGCTACTACATGGTGGTCAACCCCAACCAGGTGGACCTGGACCAAGGCACTAGCCATGAGGTGGGTCACACAGGGCGCATGTGGAAAGATGTGAGGGCCCACATACCTGTTACGTTGCCAAGCACAGTTGGTATCTTGGTGCCGTTGGTCTCACCTTCCTCTCTTGCCATCCTCCCCATTGCCTCTCAGCTCATAGGCAAATGATGTTCCAGTGTCAGTGCTCCTATCTTGCCTCCTAGGATGCTGTGGACAAGGAGATGCGGTTCTTCGAGACTGACGCAAACCTGGGCGTTCTTGCGCAGAGTGTGGTGTGGAGCTCACACCTGGTAAGAATGTGCAATCTATATGTGAGCTCAGCGTGTTGTTCTGAGCCGACCACTATTGTGTGACAAGAACATAGCTTCTGGTCTGAAGCACTGCACCAGTGCATTCCCTGTCATAGCTGGCTGAACATTAGGTAGCTATCTATGTGAGCTGTGCGGTCAACACTACCATGAGTGTGCACTACAGAGTGGCTGTTTAAAAGGAAATAGCTGCTAGTCTGGAGCAATTCACCAGCCGTACCCAGAAAGCTGGCTGCACACCGGCAATGGCTAGCTGGTTGCTGCAATGCTTGTTTGCTTGCAGGGCCTGTCCAACCTGACAGCAGCGCTCAGCAAGCAGTTGGTGGACCGCACTATGGCTGAGCTGCCTCACATGAGGGCAAAGGTCAGTCCCATCACCTTTGACATGCTAAACCATCCAAAGCAAGACAATGCGGGGCAAGATGTAGACGATGACTTGGAGTGTGCACATGCACATGCCTGCAGGTAAAGGATGCACTGAAAGCTGTGCAAGCTGAGCTGACGCTGTTGCCACCCAGCGTGCCAGAGGACAGCCGGCGGAGCAGGCTGGTGGAAAGCATGCAACGCTTGGGCCGGGACGTGGACAGAATTGTCAATGCGGTGCAAGCAACAGGCTGCAATGCTCGAAACAGTTACAACTGCTTACACAACAAGCTGTTAGATGCGTTTGCGAGGTACTTACAGCAGCTGCATTCTACATCCTCCTAAACCTCATAATATCCAAAATCGAAATACATGATTACAAATATGTTGTATACTGTACTGTCAACTAATTGACGTATATCGCATCAAGTAAGCAACTGTTCTGCACACAGGAACGTCCATGCCTCACGGCCATGCTTCAGCGTGGGTTCTGACGGAGGCGTTCGCGATGAGGTAGAGTCAGATGAAGAGTCGGATGAAGAGTCTGAAGAAGAGGAAGCTGCACCAAGGACATTGGAGGAAGTGAAAGGTACTGTGCCTTGACCAAGCAACGTCATGCTTGCAAATTCACATCTGCTGTGTGTTACTGCTCTATACACAGGCATACTGATGGAGATGCGAGCTTACGAGCTGCCCGGTTACAATCCCTACACTGCTGTGTTGCACATCATCCAGCGGCACCAACCCTCCTGGAAGCAGCATGTTGTCCGTTGCCTTGATGACAGCTCCACAGCTATGACTCAGCATCTGGTGCAATTGGTGGACATTCACTTCAAGATCTTCCCAAAGCTGGCACCGCGCATAAGGTATGTTTTTCTCATGCCCATGCATGGCGCGCTTTCTCTCTGCCCATGCCTGCACATGCTGTTACCATCGCTTGTGACACGACAGCCTATATAGCATGGGCCTATATATAGCAAGGGCCTATACTGTGCGTGCCAGTGGCCTCCATTACCAGTGCTCATGTGGCGGTGCATGGCTGCTGGCTGCTGTTCTTGCATATCACATTCATGGTCACAGTCTCGACATATGTCTCTGCCATGCATAATGTGTGTTGTGAGGATGTGGTAGTCTGGACCAGCCCGGTGTGGCAAATCAGTGCCCACGGGAAACTATCCAACAGTGGTGCGATGAGTAAACAAGAGGGCCACAAGAAAGCTCCCATGCAGGCTGCCTTCGCAGGGGTTGGGTTGTGACGCCATCTTGAGCTAGTGATGAAGAGCCATCAGATCAGCCATCGAAAGCACATTACATCGCGTGCCTCAGCTGGCATGGCCTCTGAGGGTGGCTATATTCATCCTCAACACCCTTAGTTCCCAAAAAGATAGCCATGAATGGATGTGCTGTGTTGCTTTGTGGCTAATATAGATGGCTATGTGGCTGTGGAAAATATAGATGGCTGCATTGGGGTGTGTGGTGCCCAGGCGCTCATGTACCCAATCACGTTGCTAATCATGAGGGCAAGTCAGCTGTGCACGCGCAGGACCTTGGTGTCTCAGCTGGTCAAGGAAAAGCAGGCCAACACACGCATGGAGCTGCAGAAGCTGCTTGACATGGAGGGCGGCTGTCCCGTGACCAAGAACGCTCACTACTTCACCTCTTGCAAGGCGGCATTCTTGGAAAGGCTTAAGGATGCGCATGTGGAGGTGAACTGCGCGCTCCATGTATGCACTTGCACATATCTTCCTCCAGCCATGATCAATGCTTCACCTATTGCAAGCAGCGTTTTTGCAAGGGCTATGGTAAGCAGGTGAGCAGGTGATTTAAGCAGGTGATGCAATGCTGGCTCAGGAGGACCCAGATGAAATTCATTCCGACGATTTGTCCGCGTTGGATGTCATGGCCACCACCCTGGCCTACTACAAGGTGTGGTGCAAGCAGCATGCATTGTGTAGCTCAATGCAGCATGCATTGTGTAGCAGCATGCATTGTGTAGCTTTCCCCTGCTTTGACCCTAACATGACATGCCAGGTTGGCATGCCCAGGTTACGTCCAAGCGCTTTGTGGACTACAGCCTGCTGGTCATGCGTGCATGCCTACAACAGGCCCTGGCAGACGACTTCCAGACGTACATGGACAGGTACTCGATCATCAAACATCCACCTCTCCAAGGCCCCTGCTTAACCCTGGCCCCAACTCCTGCTTGCAACATGCTTTGACGCTGTGATTTGCCATGGTATGGCAGTGTCACAACGTTGCCTGTGATGAGATTAGTGAAAAATAGTTGGCAAATACTTGATTTCCATCACCTTGACAGGGAAATGGCAAAAATTGCGGGATATGATGAGGGCTGTGACCATGGCGTGGGGGAGCACTGGGCCTATAGCAAGCCGGTGCGGAGATTGCTGGAGGAGGAGCCAGCAGCGGCCCGCCTGCGCAAACACCTCGAAGCCCGAGAGAGGAAGATGCTGGCCCTCCAAGACCTGTTGTCAGATGCAGGGGGGTGGCAGCTAAGCTTGCCGGAGTAGCCACTGCCACCTGGTACTGATGGAAAAGGACTGGTTTTGCTGTGTCCCCAGCACATGCTGGCCTTGGGGCTTGCTCCTAGCCATACACTGTGTGGTTGCAAGTATTGATCAAGGTTGGGTCATTAGGGATTTTCAGGTTGATGTGACATGGACTTTGTGACATGGATGTAGTAAGTTAGGTGCTACGGAGTGGTGGGCAGTTGGTACCCCCGACTCGATCGTGGCGAGGCCTGCTAGCCTCGTCATTGTAACAGCCAAACGCACTGAGTAAGCAACAGTGGCAGCCAGGCAGCTGGACACCCCGTTTAGAGAAAGGTGAAGACTACGACGAGCGTGGAAGCCAACCATACCAGGTCAGAGAAGGTTAGAGGGAAGGAAGCCAGACCAGGAGATGGGGCCATGTTTACAGTCAGTGGCGTGTAAGAAGGTAGAAACACCCAAACACAGCAAAGTAAGCTCTGCACCCAAGTATTGCACTCAAGCTTGTAGGTGACAAACACTGGACAGCACAGAGCAGAGCTTTTGCCCACTACCACAGCCATAGTCCCCAGCACCTGCTGTCTTTTGTTGTTGTATGCCGATGGCATGGACATGTTGACAGCCATGCGCATCTAATAGGAGGTGGCAGCAGATAGGGGCACGAAAGCCAACAATGCGAATACTAAAGTTATGGAGTTTTAGGCGCAGCAGCAGCAGCAGGTAGCACGACAACTCACACAGCATGGCACCATGGAGGCTCCAACCCAGCAGGGCAGTGAGGTGGTGGTGCCCATCCTGCTGTATGCAGCTGCTGAGTCATGGGCTCTGTTCTAGCAGCAGCCTTGGCCCTGGTGCCTTGGCCCTAATGTGATCAGCCATGAGGAGCTGTACCAGCGCACCCAGCAGCCAGCCATTCATGCACTACTACAAGAGAGCTCGACCTCCCATGATGCCCACCACATGGCACAACACGGCTGACCAGTCAGGGCAGGCTCATAGGTGAGATGCAGCTGACCTGCAAATTGTCTGGAATCGCATGACCCAGGTGTCAGTGTAGGTAGTATGAGCTGACCAGAGTGGCATAGGCTGTGTCAGAATCGTCAAGCCTGGCGTGCCCGTACTGAGCGAGCCTTATATGGTAGATACAGTGATGATGTGCAGCAAGGCGGAGTCGTTGCTATATGCATAGCTGTGTGCTGCTGACACTCATGGACCCGCCTCCTACCAGCCGCCTATCACACGCTTCAGACACACGCTTGAGCCCATGTGCACCTCTGTTTGTGCACCTTGCTTTGAAGTGCGTTACAGAAAGTCCCGAACCCCTAGAGGGGGAGGGCGGCCTGGCGGCCTAGCAGCCTAACGGCTGACGGCTTAAGCGGTGTAAGCCACCTATCGCATCGTCCTCTCATAAGCACAGAGGGGATTGGCTGAAGGGGTAGTCTGACTTGCTTGTTGAAGTTCCATTCATTGTCTTAATATTCCTTGTTGGCGCATCTTCCAGGCATCTTCAATGCGCAGTCAGCTATTTCGCGGAAATTCAAATATAAGATAAGCCACATCATCATCACACGCTTAAGACAGCTGACTGTAAGCAGCTGCTGCCTCCTGCTGCGTGTGTAGGTATGTAGCCTGGGAGGCCGGTGTGCAAAAGTCCGGTGTGTTTGGTGTGACACACACGTTGAAGGCGCATAGGTGCGCAGCTCGCTCGCTTGACTGAACATGCACTCACATGCACTCACTCACATGCATCGTTCGTTTCGCGTACATGGCCTGGGGTTTCTGAAGACCCTGCTCCTTGCCGCGGTTGTTATGGGGAAGTCATCCAGCCCATCAGTCTTCTGTGTTTAGTGGCTATGGACCTGGTGTCCGTGGTGTGTCACGGGCAAGACAGCTTCAGTTCTGGGCAAGATGGCTTCAGTGCCCGAGCCCCTTGGGAGAAGTGCAGCAAGACAACCGCGTTGTTTGAGCTGGGAGCATGGCTTGTGAAGTCCATCGCTCGGGCGTGAGGAAGGTGGTTGAGAGCAACTAGTGGTCAAAGTTTGGAGATGTTGTTGTGCTAAGAGGCTTGCTTGCAGAGTACAAGCCTATGGTGGAGCAGGCCTATGGAGCAGCCAACAATACAGAGAGCACTGCCCCGTGTGTTGCGGTGTGAGGCTGAGTTGAGGAGTAGGCGGAGTATGGTAGCAGAATGATTGGACTGCATGTGCGGGATGGCAAAGCAGTGGGAGCTTTGTGGGGCTGTGGGGCAGCACAGGAGCTTCTAAGGTTGTGGATTGCTAGGTGTGCCATGAGAGGGGTCTCAGTGCTCGCTGGTGCCCTCCGCGGGAGAAGGAGGAGGAAGAGAAGGAGAAGTCAGCAGAGGTCACACAGAGCAAGGCCTACAGCTCTATAGCCTGGTGAGTCAGGCTTGTGCAAGGGTAGGTATACCTGCAAATGTGTCATGTGGTGAATGAACTGCTTGTGAACGTGTCCAGGCTGGTGTCTATGATGAGGTGCATGTGAACGTGACTTGTGGTGTGTATGTGGACATGTCTCTTGTGATTTGGCTGATGTGCTGTCTGAGTGGGAGTGTTATGGGGAAGTCATCCAGCCCATCAGTCTTCTGTGTTTAGTGGCTATGGACCTGTGAGTGGTGACATGTTTCAGTGTGACATGTCGCTCTTAAGCTAGTTCTCTAGCAGTTTATGTAACGCAAGATCTGTGCTCCTTAACAGCGGTTGTACCTTGGCCTGGCCCGAAACCAGCTAGCGTATGGTGCGGATAGGGGGCGGAAGGTTGCCGTGAAGTGGGTCCGTGAAATCAGGGTCGGCAGTGTCCGTTTTAGTGCAGGACCGCAAGTGTCAGGGCAGCCGGCACTTCGCAAGCCCCTCTTCATCGCCACGACGAGGCTGGAATGGGGCCGACTGCAAACATGGCGAGTAATAGAAGAACAAAGGCAGCAGCGACGGTGCTCGGAGAGGTTGATACGGAACCCGGTGGATTGTTGAGCGCAGGCCTTGGCGACTTCGGGATATGGCGCTGGGAGCCGGCAAATCACCGCGCTGCTGGCGAAGCTAGCGGACCTTGGCGCCGCACACGAGGTTAGCTACCCTACCATCGGTGAGAGCGACTCTGGGCGCGTCTTGCTGTACAACCGGCCAGCCAGCCGCCCGCACACCTTGGTAAATCATGTTCGCGCTACTCTGATGCGCTTGCTGCTCTTGCGCCACAGTGGTATGTGGCGACCAGTCAGCGGGCAAATCCAGCATTATTCAACGCATCAGCGGCATCGACCCGCCGCGGTCCAGCGGCACTTGCACTCGCTGCCCGATGGAGGTGCGCCACGCGATAGACACTGTAGCCTACCGACCTGATACGATGCTATGGTGGTCTGTGTCGCATTTGATTGCGCTGAGCGCAGGTGCGGATGACACTGAGCGATGGAGACGCGCCTTGGTCCTGCAAGATTAAGATCAGGTTTGCTTCCGGCAAGGCATCAGCAAATATGCATTGATGCGCACTCAACCGTGCAGTCTACACTGTACACTCACTGCGGTGTTTGTAATTCATTGTCGTCAAGAGGGACCAAGGAGGCCTGCACAGTGTACCTGCATTGTGGGCACTTGTCGACCACTTGCATGTACAGGAAGGAGTGGGATGATGAGAAGCGCAAGCCGCTTGCAACTGTGTCCTGGGAGGACTTTGGGCCACCTCTGTTGAATAGAGGAGCAGTGGGCCCTGTCGTGCAAAGAGCACAGAAGGCGGTGCTCAACCCAGGTGAGTCACACCTCATTTGCGTCACACTTGCATTGCCAATGCTTCTCCTTCACATATCAGTACAAGAGCAAGCTGCAAGCAAACGAACAAGGCATACAACAGCTTGTCCTACCCTTGCACATGCTCAGGGAAGGGCTATAGCTCTTTTGTGAATTCATCCTCGGCATTACTGGCTAAGCCCAATGAGCTTGCCTTCTCGCGCAATGTAGTGAGTCCTTTGCATTGACACTGTCAGCTGGACACAGCCTGCTCCCCTCCACACACACCTGATGCTGTTTGGCCTTGTAACTTCTGTCCTCACCACATGGTTGCCAAGGCTTTTGCACTGCTGCCAGGTGGTCTTGGAGGTTCAAGGCGCTGGCATCAGCCTGTCCCTGATCGATTTGCCGGGGATCATTAGCTCCACGGAGAAGGAAGAAGACCAACACCTGGTCGGCATGATCAGGGACATGGTCAAGCATTACATTGAGTGCGTGTTAGGCTTGCAGCAAGTGATGATGATGTTTGTGAAGTCATTGATTGAAGGGCTGCCCGTCCCCTGCTGCCAGCGTACCTGTACTGCATGCGTTCATATGCAGACCCCCACAGACCATCATTGTTCTGGCGGTCCATGCGTTGTCAGACATCCAGAACCAGGTAAACCCTCCCCCTGGCCTTGCCTTCACCCCAGCCTTGCCCTGCTCATTTGCTGCGTCTCCTTTCCATTGCCCAGGTTGTGTACCAGATGGCGCGTGAGGCTGATCCTCATCAGCAGCGCACCCTGGGTGTCATCACTAAGGCTGATGTCATCCCACCCGGCAGCCACAGCATGTGGATCCGTGTCATGCAAGGAGGTTTGTTCCCCTTAGACCTGGTGGGTGATGGGAAGGTGGCAGGTAAGCATTGTCAGCGGTGAGCGGTACGCAGTAAGCATGGTTGAGTGGCACGTGGGTAAGAGGCGCTGGCAGATCACAAGATATCGAGCTATGTTGCATGCTTGCAGGGCTGGTACATGGTGGCTAACCCCAATCAAAAAGACAACGACCAGGGCATTCACCAAGAAGTATGGAAGGCTGTTTATAGCTCATCGCCTCTGGTCCTCGTTAACAGCATGCACATGCCCATATGACTGCAGAAGGTTGTGGCTAATGAGGATCGTTTCTTTGCAACTGATGCAAGCCTCAGTGTCCTAGCGCACGACCAGCAATGGAGTAAGAGCTTGGTAAGCACGTCCCCAGACGTGCTTTTTGTCCATGTGATGATCAGGAGATCAAGGCGGGAGATCTAGGCTGGTGCTATGCTCCGCACGCCGCAGGGTATCCGAAACCTGACAATTGCACTGAGCAGGCAGCTTGTGGATCGCACCACAGCTGAGCTGCCCAGTATGAGGGCCAAGGTCAGTGTTTTCGCCATCCCGATGTTCTTGTTACCCTCACTGGGTTCTACTACTGTGTTGCCATTCTGCTGCTTTAACCCCTGGCAGGTTGAAGCTTTGCTACGGAACGTGCAGACTGATCTAGCAGCACTCCCACCCACCATCCCAGAGCACAGCCGTGCAGGCAAGCTGGTTGAATGCATGAGCCACCTAGACCATGACATCCGCAACATCGTCATGGCGGTGCACATCTCCCGCGGGAGCTACAGCTGTGAGCACAACAGGCTGCTGGACATTTTCTCTAGGTGTGGAGGAGGCTTGGCTGTCAGCTGTGCAGCCTGTCAGATGCTCTACAGAGATGAGGTCAAGTAGAAGACAACTATTGCCCCTGCAATGTGCAGGCAAGTGTATGCAGCACGACCATCCTTTCACATGGTTGGGAGCCGTAAGGCCTTCATCGTCATCGACACAGAAGAGGGGAGTGTGGAGAATCAAGCTCAGAATGCAAAAACTTTGGATGAAGCAAAATGTGAGCATCACCACATTGTGAAGTGAAAAATGTCATGCTGTCCGGTGGCGTCACGGACCACAGGTCACACTGATATGCGTGCTTGTAATGCAGCTGTACTACGTGAGATGAGGGTGCAAGAGCTGCCAGGCTACTACCCATATGCAGCAGTACTGGAAATCATCAAGTTGCAACAGCCCAGCTGGGATCAACATGTTTTTAAATGCTTGGATGATAGCTCGGCTGCTCTGGACCAACAGTTGGCACCCTTGGTCAAAGACCGCTTCAACACGTTCCCCAAGCTTGTGCCACGGATAAGGTGCGGTTGACATGCACCAATGAGCCATTGTGCCAATGAGTCCACTTGAGAAAAGCGGATACATGGTCAACTCTGGGTGTGTTGGCATGCTCACATGGTGTATAGTTCACTTGCTTGTAATCTTTTTAGTATGTGCGGCACTCGTACAGGGCACTGATGTCACAGCTGGTCAAGGAGAGGCAGGCTGCAACGCGCATGGAGCTGCAGAAGCTGCTTGAAATGGAAAGCGGCTATCCGATGACCAAGAACGACCATCAGTTTACCACTGACAAGGACAAGTACATGATGCATCTGAAGATGAAACAGAAGCAGGTGCTGTGCGCAGACTGGCATGCCGGGCTGTGATGCAAGGGAGTCCACTTCATAGGACCGGGCATAGCGTTTGGCAGCAGGTAAGGAGGACACCCAAGCTTTGCATGCCCCTGCACCTCCCAGGCAGCCTTCGAGCATGAAGCCTACGAGGATGCGGAAGGCCATGCTGCTATGAACGTCATGGCAACAGCTATGGCATACTACAAGGTGTGCTCCTTGCTGACAATCATTGCATGCATCCCCCACCCCCCACATGACTACCACCACATGTATCATGTACTCCTAATCTACCAGTCCACACTAGCAGCCCTTGCTTGCAGCAAAGCCTTGTTCCTGTCTGTTCATGCCATACCATGCCAGTTCATGAAGCCATATCTACTTTACTGTGCTTGGCACTGTGTTCACTATGGCCAGATCGCATCCAAGCGCTTTGTGGACTACAGTCTGCTAGTCATGCGGAAGTCTTTGCAGGAGACCCTGGCAGAGGACTTCCAGGCCTTCATAAACAGGTGAAGCACCATTCTCAGCAGTGCCATTCGTTGACGACGGCCAATTTTACCTTGCAGCAGCCTCTCACACCAACTGTGACAAGTCCCTCGCCATGCTCAGTCAGCAGTCGTGCATTGCACTTGCCAGCCGTGCCCCGACTAAGCAAGAGTAAAAACCGTAGTTCAACATTGCTTTGTGCATGTGTCTTCTCCTTGCTATGACAGGGAGCTGAGCAAGCTGGCTGGAGCTGGTCAGCACTGGGCGTACAGCGAGGCCATGCAGCGGTACCTGGAGGAAGAACCTTCCATGGCACGTCACAGGGAGCGCCTGCTGGCACGAGAGGAGAAGTTGGTGGCCTTGAGCCATGTGTTGTCGGGGCATTAGCAAGGTTATGGATTTCAGTGCTGGCCAGGCCTGCAGTTTCAGTCCTCACGTTGTGATCATGGTGCTCCCACTGCCCGGGGAGCAGCCAAGGAACAATCTAAGAGCCTGGACCCACTTTCCCCTGCCAGCCAAGCGCCGCAAGCGTACCATGGCAGCTGCCTCATCAAGCCCACCAAGGGCAAAGGCAAAGGCCAGGGAAAGGCTGCTTAACCCAGTCAACCAGCGAAGCAGCCTGGAAGGTGAGTAACTCCTTCACCAGCCCAAGGCAGCCCCCGAGGGCAAGGGTAAGGGAGCCAAGGCCGGGAGTGCAATTGAGCAGGCTGTGAGATTGCGACCGCCCGACTGCAACTGCGAGTAGCATGCATGTCATGCTATAGATTAGAACGCCTTAGTTGAAGATATAGCGTTGTCAAGAAAGAGACTGTTGCAGCAGACTGGAAGACTGGAAGAAGTTGTAAACACCCTGTGCGAACAAGGCTGGACTAACGCAAGCCCACCTTAACAACCTTAACAAAGCCTGGAAGATTCCTTGCTCCAACCTCCTTAAAGAGACCCTTTGGCGCTTGAGCATCAATGCCATCCCTGGGAGCCGCATCACCCCCTGGTCTTGCCCTTGCGACCCCTCTCACCATCCCCGTCACAGCCGCCAACACAGCTTCTGGAGTTGCCCCATCGCCGTTACCATTAGACAACAGCTCTCCCTCAGCCTCGGCACCCAAGTTCACCAATCCTCCCTTTGGTGCCTCATCCCCCCCACCCCTACCTTCCCTCCTTCCCTCTGGAGCCTGGTTTGCATGGCTGCCCTTGATGCGATGGACTTTGGCCGTCGCCGTCTTTGGGCTCTCACCCATCACCCCACCACTCAAGCGACCGCTCCTACCACCCTTTCCCCCATTTCTGCAGCCAGCCAGCTTGCTATCTCTACCTTTTGGCTACACCTACAAGACTTCACCCTAGCCCATCCCAACCCTCCTGGCTGGAACCTCCCCCATCCCCATCCCTTCATCTCTACTCAAGACGGATCCCTTAGTGTCACTTTCCCGGTTACTCCTCCTAGTCCCTCTGACCCTTAACGTGTTTCACTCCCCTCTCCTTCCTAGCCCTCCTAGCTTTTGCGTCCTTACCAGCCCTCCAACCTTTTGCGCCCCTTGCTCCTCCGCTTCTCTGACTTCTCCGCTTCTCGAGGTCTCTCACACGCTCCCTTTAGCTCCCTTCCCCTTCCTTCTCTGAGTTCTTTCTCTCCTCGGTAGTTCCCCTTCTTTTTCCCTTTCTCTCTGTTCTCTCCTAAGTCTTTTACCTTTGGAGGTTGGCTTGTATCCACCCGAGCCCTACCTCCTTAGTGTAACAACTACTACTACCACCAGCTGCTGCGCCCAGCATGCAGCCAGCAGCGTAACCAGGCAGCGTGACCAGGGCCTGATGCCACAGCCAGCAACCCCATAGCCTCGACCCAGTGCTCTCCCGCCAGCCAAGTGCAGCCAAGCGCAGCTAGGCTGAGCAGGCAGCTCCCCCGTTAAGCCCACCAATGGCAAAGGCAAGGCTGCTCAGCCCAGCTCAGCCCAGGGTAGACAAGGGCTGCAATGCACCGCCAAGCATGCAGCGCACTGGAGAGAGCAAGTGGCGCCCACCGGAGCTGTGCTGCTTGGTCAAGCTGACCTGCCAGCCAAGAGCAGTTTAATTCTGCCTCTGCGTTGGTACTTGTTGCCCGCTGGGCTGATGAGGAAAATGCTCAAGTTTAATGCTACAGGTTCTATTACATCACATCAGCTGATACCACTATCATGGGCGCTGCCATTGAGCATGCACGCACACGTTCGACCAGACTGACCAGTTCAGTCGACTGACCAGTTGCACGCTTCAATTCTGGTAGGGCTACACGACCCTGGGCCCTACAAACTGCTGCTGGCATGCATTGAGGATGCACAGTTCTTGAGTGCATTCTATCAATATGCATTGCTACAATGCTAGCGCTCTCAAAGCTGGCTCATTGAAGCACACCCGAGACTGTTGTTCCCTTTTCTTTCATCATAAACCACTGCTAAACTAGCATTCTGCACGTCCCACTGACAACAACCTCTGCCTGCCTCTGCTCTTCTACCTGCCTGCCAGAGGATGCCACTCCTTTGCTGCCTGGCCCATAAGCCCTGGCTGACCGGCACTGACTGCATGGCTCCCTTGTTGCTGCCCACTACCGTCACTGAGCAAAGCTGACGCAACCAGCTCTTGGCTGTCAACATGGCGCCAATGGCTCCCACCAGGGGTGTAGGAAGATGCAGACTGACCATGCGCATAGTGAGCAGGGCGTGGCCGGTGCGGCGACATATCGCTGTGACCCTGCTCATCATCCTCAGCAGCCTCATCCCCACGCCCGTGCCTTGCCCATGTTGTGTGCTGCGGCAGGATGTGATGCCCCTGCTGCTCTTGGCTGTGTTGCTGCTGTGGTGATGTTTGTCCACCAGGTGGAGAGGCACTGTGCCCAAGGGAGCAAGGCTGGGATGCATTGTGGTCAGGCGTTCTGCCTGGTGAAGCAGACAGCTGAGCACTGCCTTGTGGCCAGCTGTCCTGGTCCTGCGGATCCCTATGCATGGCAGGCCACTGCCCACCGCCTGCTCCCCCTTCCTGCCTCTGCCAGTTCTCTGGCTGCAGCTCTTGCGTCGGGCCCAGCTGATGCTGTGATTGAGACACGTGCTCCACATGCTGGCGCTGCTGTGATGAGTGTCCTTGTGGCCACTGCTCTGCTCCTGTAGCGACCACCAAGCTGAGGTGTCCAGGCCCTGCTCTCATCCCTGGTATCAGCTGGCTGCCTGGACCGCACTGGACTGCACTCAGTGAAGAGGGCAGTGCTGTCCATGTTATGGATGAGGGCGCTAGAACACATGATGCTGCTCCAAGCGGATGCGGAGGGCCTGGCAAGCTATGGTCAGGAGCAGGCCTGTCTACACCACCATCCTTTCCAGAGCAGCTTGTCTCTGGCACACTATCTCCGCTGCTAGCCTCCGCTGCCGTGCAGCTGTCTGTGATGGCAGAGGCAGCACTGCTGCCAGGACTGACGGGCCTGATGTGCTTGTTCTGAGTGCTGATCTCCTTTGCCACAGGCGCCACAATGACATGCAACTCATTGCTGCTGCTGCTGCTGCCATTCACTAGGGCACCCGGGGCAGCTGACCCTGCCGGCTGCAGCAGCGGGGCTCTGAAGGGGACACCGTCTGGGGCGCCAGTGGTGTGGCACTGCATGGCGTCCACCTTGTCTTGCAGGCGGCGCTGCATGGCGGCCTCATCCTTGCGCAGGGTGAAGACCAGGCTGGTTAGCAGCAGCCCGCAGGGTACCCAACCACCAATAGACAGGTTGAAAGCGCCCTGACGACCCAGGGACTGCACAAGGAACACAGGGCAGGTGTGCGAAGGCAGAGCAGAGGTGAGAAGGGGAGAGAGCAAGGGGTTGCCCAAATGGAGAGCAAAGGAGATTGCATGGGTGTACGCAGCATATGGCTGTGGCTCCGAAAGCAACCACTGTGACTCTTAAATCATCCGCAAAGCACTAGAAAGCGGCGCGACAAGGATGGGCATATGTGCGACCTGGGTGTGGGTGAGTAAGCTAGGGCTATTGCCATGACAGAACAGCACTGAGTGTGACCGCCTCCTGGTAATACTGCTGCCGCAGCGCTGCCCACCTTGATGAACCATGCCACCAGAAACGGGCCCAGCCCCTTGCCCAGGTCGTCAGTCATAGTCTGTAAAGCGAAAGCTACGCCGCGGGTTTCTGGCTCATTCACGTTCAGCAGCACAGCCTTGAGGTTGGGGCCAGCCACACTGGCAAAGCAGCCGCCCAGCAATGCCAAGAACGCTGTGGCGCCCAGTGGATAGCTGCGAGCACATCGCCGCATGTGAGGACAGGTGGATTCGTGGGGAAGGCCAGGTGCAGGGCCAGGTGCAGGGCCTGGTACAGGGGCAGGTGCAGGGCCTGGTACAGGGCCTAGTACAGGGGCAGGTGCAGAGCCAGGGATGACGAGGTGCAAGGCCTGTGCTAGACGCCGCTCAGGAGCTGGGCTCCTTGTCTCATAGCTGCCTAGTAACGTGATGGCATGTGCTGTGCAAGCCGCTGTCCGGGGACACTCAAGAGGTTGCATGGGTTCTGTACAGATCGTACAGGGCACTGCTATCACAGCCAGAACCTTGTGGATTGTGAGAGTCTGACCTGCTAGCTAATGCAGTCACCTAGGTAGCGGAGCATTGACCAGGTACGTAAGCGGGCCAATGCCCAAGAACACGCTTGTCCCCATGAGCAGCGCCACATATTCTTTGCGCCTGCAATACACCAGGGTGGCCTGGATGTCAGACTCCTCGTCAAGCACGTGCTGGCAGCTGCTTCGCGGCACCACTGCAGCTCAACTGACTCCAGCATGCAGGAGCTCCTGCCACTTGAGATTGTAGCAAACCCTGCCAGGGCCCCCAGTGGGTCTTGCTTACCTGTTGTACAGCCACTGGCCCAAGGCCCCGCCACAGATGACGCCCAGACCGCCACCAAGGCCAAACATCAGGACGATGAGGGTGGCCACCTTCACAGGGGCAGGACACAAACATCTGTTGCATACAGCACTGGCTGTGATCAGCCCTCACTAGCGAATGCTCCACATGAAAAATCACCAGATGTTGCTGAAGCCAGCAGTGCCCAAGGTGCCATTCATGTACAGCTTCGCTGCAGCTGGGAGATGGGCAGCTGGGGAAGGGTGCCACAGGCGCTGGACCTACTTGTGAGGTGAGGAGCAGGGAGATGTACAGCTGAAGAGCACAGTCCTCTGCTAGGCTGGACCTTGTTGGGAGTCAAGGAGCAGGGAAGCGCGCAGATGACAGCTGGCACATCCGCACAGCCCCAAAACCAACTGGACAGCCAGCTCACCTTGACGCTGAACCCCTTGTTCTGTGACAGGTAGTCGTTCATGAATACCAGCATGAAGCCCCAGGGCAGGCTGCCAGGCAGACCCTGCAGGTGGGTACAGGTGGGTGGGCACAGGTGGGTGCATCTCACTCCTTTCCCTCTGGCCTCTAGATGGCCGTCTGCTAGTGTTGCTTTGCAGCCATAGCCAGGCCAACAGCAACCAGCCGCCCTCATTACTTTTTAAAGATGCACCTGATGAGGGCCTGGCTCGTGTCATGGTTGACAAAGGCTTGGCCCCTCCTGCGTCGATGGACTTGCCTGAAGGATGATGAGCCAGTTGGTCGGCAGGCGCAGCAGCACCCTGACTTTGGCCCAGGTGATGGTGTCCTTGTACGCCTCACCCTCAGCATACACGCCCTGCAGTGCCTCCTCAAAAGCTCCTGTACAGCGTGCAGGAGTACAAGGAGGGGTTGACCACTGTATACACTGCCTACTGCACTCAAGGTGACAACACTGAGGAGCGCAATAGGACGGAGGGGCCTCTAGCCCTGCAGCCTTCAGAGGCATCAATCATAGACAACAGATCCTGGGGCTGAGATGCAGTGGCGAACAAGAGGCTCAGGTGGCCTGAGCATCACCCTCAGAGTAGTGGTGAGGCGGAGGCATGCTAGGGACACAATGGACCCATGGGCCCTGCTCTGACCCTGCTCTGACCCATGGGCCCTGCTCTGACCCTCCTCTGACCCATGGGCCCTGCTCTGACCCTGCTCTGACCCATGGGCCCTGCTCTGACCCTGCTCTGACCCATGGGCCCTGCTCTGACCCTGTTCTGACCCATGGGCCCTGCTCTGACCCTGCTCTGACCCATGGGCCCTGCTCTGACCCTGCTCTGACCCATGGGCCCTGCTCTGACCCTGCTCTGACCCATGGGCCCTGCTCTGACCCTCCTCTGACCCATGGGCCCTGCTCTGACCCTCCTCTAACCCATGGGCCCTGCTCTGACTCGCTGCCTCTGCTCTGACCTCTAGGTGGTTCCTGGGTGGTGAGCAGCATGATGCACGCCACCACCACAGCTGGCACTGCCACCACCATGAAGGGGATGCGCCAGTTGCTTTCTCCCAGCATGCCAGCCAAGGCCTGCAGCACACGCACACTGCAGCACCTACTGGCAAGCATTGCTCAGGGTTCACATGTGTGCACTAAGTAGGGTGCAAAGCTATTGAAAAGCTCCTTGTCGTTGTGTGGCAGGGGGTGAGCCAGACCAGCAGCTGGCACTAGAGGGGAAGCCTTAGGTGCGGTAGGCAGGCTGTCGTCTCAGGGGAGACTGGGAGGAGGGGCATACCTGGCCAGCCGCAATGCCTGCTCCCGTAGCTATCTGCACCCCAGCAGACACTGCCGCCCGCTGCGTGATGGGAAACTGCAGACACAAATGACAGCCAGACGAAGTGCGCTTGTTCAAAGACTGACCACACTGACAAGGAACTGTTCAGCTTCACATCCCCCCGGCATCACAACACATGCTGCTGCCCAACACCAGACTGATGCCCAACACTGATTTCACTGCGAGGCAGGGTGATGAGGGCAGTCACATATCAGTACCCAGATTTGCCCCTGCCTGATGGGCCCTCTACCAGCAGCGGCCATGAGTGTGCCTGGAGCAAAAAAGCCATCCTACACTGCTCATTCACCCTACACTGCTCATGCACCCCTGCTGATGCCCACTTTGGCCTGATGCCCATTTTGGCTGAAGCATTTGTGCGTACTGCAGGCATGGATGGCTTTTCTCAGAATGTTAGGTATGGCATGCCCGCATCTAGCAAATCTTACGTAATGCAGCAATGCTTGCGGTGTTTGGTTATGCCATATGCTGGCGTATGCCCATGTGGTGGTACCACCATGCAGTCATGATGACGGTGATCATAGAGTTTACGCCTGAGGCTCTATATGAACTGCAAGTTGCTGCCATCCCGCTCTAAACTACATCACAGCCTCGTGAAAAGGTACATACAGCACCTGCACTAGCTGCAGGTCACTCACCAGGTCGCCTAGGAGGGAAAAGATGAGTGGGAAGCAGCCGCCCACACTGATGCCCGTCAGGGTGCGCAGGGCCAGCAGCTGCCCATAGTTGGTGACCCAGAAGGTGCACTGCAGGCATAGTCAAACGTCACACTGAGCTGTGCACATCCACCTGCCATACCAAAGCGGGCGGTGTGCAGCAGCCTGAACAATGGCTGGAAGCAGTGCGTTGCTGCACATCCATAGCCTCACCAGGCAAGGCATGGAGCCAAGCATTACAACCACAAAAAGCAAGTTCCGACGGTTGGTTTTGTCACTCAGCCAGCCCACCTGTGCAGGCGGCAGGTAGGCAAGCAGGGTGAGCTAGTCTGCAGTGGGAGTGATGCACCTCTGACACCTGTTGCACCTTTTGTGCTGACAAAGTGTTGCAACCAAGTAAGCTGCATGGCAAGGAGGGGAGAGGACCAGCTGCAAGCTACGCTTGGTGATGTGCAGCATTTAAGCATTGGGGCATGCTCCCTGTTCTGTCGGTATCAGAGCACCTGATGATGCTAGCTTATGAGGACATATTCAACTGCCATGGCTGCCACTGCTGCCTGCAATAGTAAGCTGCCAGCCAGATCAGCCTCGGTGCCGCTCTGCTCCCACCACTGCTTCTTCTCCTGCTCTTTCTGCTGCCTTTGCTTTTTCCTGTGATATCAGCATGGTGCTGGCAGCCACCACACACCAGCATTGCCGAGGGCGCACCAACAGCAAAGAACGCTGCCATGATCCATCCCCCTAAAAGCTGGTCCTTGTCTTCTTCACTGATGCCCAGGTCAGCTGCCACTTGGGTCAACTGCGGGGTCAGGGGCAGCAACGCATGCTTGTTTTCATTGACGTCTACTTCCTCCTGCCACGCTTAACAATGCACAGCGCAACACACTGAGCCAGGCTTTCACTCACATTGGGAGCTAACAGGTTCTGGTCAGCGAACAACAAGGTGGCCATGAGTGTGAAGATACAAACCTGCAATCATGTAACTCGGCATGTGTGTAACATGCAGTGTGTTCTCTTTTGTCTGAGACACCTACCATGTAACGTCGACGCCACACTGGGATAGGGTGGGTGAAAGATTCCTGGGCTGCGGGGGCTCCCTCAAGCAAGCCTGCAAGTCGTGCAAGGCTGGCATTGGCTGGCGACAGCAACGTGGTGATATGATGCAGGCAAACTCCATGAGCACACCCTCTTGCATGTCCAGCGGCGTGACATTACGCTTGGTTCCGCATTGAGCTGACGAGTTCATGACTCCCGATTGGAGCAGCACCTGGGTCGACTCCTTTTCCGCGCAGTGTTGTGACCTCTGCTCCACGCTGCTGGCGCAAGAGTGCTGCACTGGGACACCAGCTGCGTCGGGAGCTTCCTCAAGCATGGTTACCTGTGCTTGCCAAACCTATTCCCTACTTACCAACACTGCATGAGGGCACCGGAAGAAATGGGTCGTCATTGATTTGCGAGTTACACCGTCACTAGGAATGTTCGCACACTCGCAGACAAGAAATGAGCTGTTCGGTATAAGGCACGGAAACGCTGTAGTCGTCACTAATGGTTGGATTTACAGGATGAGGTGGACTATCTTTTTGTATTTGTTGTTGGGCGTCGCCGAGCTCTACGCGAGCCGCACAGCATTGAACGGTGTGCGACATCTGCTGCGGGACAGTGGTGACGCGGGCGGTACAGGTGTCCCCAACTCCACTTCACAACGTACGCCGGCTGCGCTGTCATTGCAGCTGCTGTGGTCTGGGAGACCAGTAACCTCATTACTGCCCTGCAGGCAGTCCCACATCGCAACGACAACAGTACAGTCCCTATCAGAACCATACAGCACATGATACCATCAGAGAACAGCATGCAGAGGTGCAAGCCAGCACCAATGGGGAGCTGGCTTCAAGGAACTACAGCACAAACAGCTCAATGGCCCATGCTACAAAGGCACACAACATCACAGCACAAGCAGAGGACGCAGGCAGCACCGCCGGGTCTTTGGTTACTGGGAACAGCCTCCTCCCAACTAGCAACCGCACCGCCAGCAGCAACACTGCTGCCATGTCAGAGAGCAGCATGGCAGCGAACACCACCAACTCACCACCCCGGCCACCCCTGCACCAAGGTAGCAACGGCTGGGCAGAAAGTGTAGTGTAATAGATCAGGCATATCGACACCACAACTGCTCATGCGATGACAGGCGCAGGGCAAGCAGCAGGGGTATGGATGCTAATGCTGCAGACATAATCCTGACACGGCCCTGCTCGCTGTGTTAGGGTTTGACATGCATGACACACCGCCCAAAGGTGCATATCACGTGCTTGTTTGCATGAATGTATGCCTGCAGACCCACCCAGGCCTCCACCGGGGCTGTCACTAAAGGCAGTGGGTCATGCTGCCAATGCGACAAACACATCTGCTACTTCCAGCACCTCAGGGAACTGGAAGAGTCCACCTTCTCCTGTGTCGAACACCAGCACGCAAGACATCAGCGGCAGCACCATGAACAGCAACATCAGCCTGAATAGCAGCAGCAGCAGCATCTACGCCCAAAGCAGCTTCACTGGCAACAGCAGCAGTGGTGTCGGAGCTGGGAGCGACAGCACCCCCTCCCCACCCACTCCCTCCCCGTCTGAGCAGCTGGTCAACACCAGCACCACTCTCAACACTACAGGTGGCAGCACGGCTGATGCCATCGGCTACAACAGCAGTGACGGCGATGACAGCAGCGATGACAGCATTGATGGTAGCAGCAGTGCTGGCAGTGACAGGAGCGGTAACAGCACCACTAACAGTGACAGCAGGTTGGGCAGTAGCAACAGCAGCGACAGTGGCACCAGGAACAGCAGCAGCAGCAGCAGTGCCATGCACAGCAGTAGCTCCCCCTCGCCCATCACAAACAGCAGTGGCTCTGAGCCCTCAATGGGTCTCTCAACACCCCCTCAGGCAGCAAGCAGCAGCCCCCCCACCAGCATGCTGACCTCTCCCCTAGCCAGCCCACCATCCCCGCCGCATAGCCTGCCAGGCAGTCGGCACCGCACCAATGGCAGCGGCCTGAGGCCAGGCAGGCACCGCCGGCACCGGCCGCCCCGGCCCACCCCATCCACTACCTTTGGCGAGCCCACGCAGTCAGAGGGCACACCGCTGCCCAGGCAGCACAGCCAGGCAGGTGGCCCACTGCCTGGCGGAGTATCCAGCAGCAGCCCACCGCCTCCCACCAGCCTCGTGAGCGGGGCAGGAAGCACGCCAGGGGACCCGGTGCTGGCGCCTTCCCTGACCACAGGTGGAACTCCTCCGCCTGCAGGGGGCCATGCAGCAGTGGCACTGCCGCCTGTGACACCTGCAGTACCAGACGGCTCAGCTGGGGGTGAGGAGGCGGTGCCAGGCCATGCCCCTGCGGCCCTCCTCTTATCCCCTGGCGGGTCTGTACAGGGCGGTGCAGACACCCACAAACCCTTAGGGGCTGCCGCAGGAGGAGTGACGGTCATGGCCACGCAGGCATTCACCTCTGTCACGGAGATGGCTGCAGCTGCTGGGCGCTGGGCGGTGCAGGAGGACATCATTATGTGAGTGTTGGGTGCAGGGGTGTGTGCACATCATCAAGGGCCCGGAGCAATGGGGCCAGCACTGGAGGCCTGGAGGCTGGGAGGGGTGGGGCTGCTGCAGGGTGGAGGGTGGAGGCCCTTGCTGGCTGTACTGGGGTTGGTGGGGCTGATGGTGCAGTGCAGCAGACGAACGTGTCGCTGCATCAGGCATCAGGCCGACACTGTCTGTTGTGGGACCGCCCACCTGCTCTAGCTTGCTTCGGGTGTCACTATGCTGTTGGCCTTGTCACACGCTTCACACATCCTAGCATGCAAGCTTGCGGAAAACTGTGTTGTGTTTGTGATGCAAACATGCACTATATCCCACTCCACACTGCACCGTCCACCAGACCTGGGGTAGCACCACCCCCACAAGGCCTGTGGGCAACAAGTACCACGCACACCTTGGCATGGCCACCTTCCACCTACATTATTGCCTGGCCCTGTGACTGGGCTGTAGTCTTCTATTGGCATGACAGCCATGCGCTGAGGTATGCTCGTACCAGCTTAAGAAGGGACACATCACTGTGTCGCCGGGTGCTGCTGCTGAGACTTGGGTGGCCAGTCTTGAAGCTGCTTGTAGCCCAGCGCAAGGTACTCCTTGCCCTTAGGTGGCAAGCTCAGGTAGACCAGGCCACCAGCACAGCGCCAGCGGGCGCAACTAGCTCTCCCCGCTGCGCTGCATGTTCAGTGCTGCATTGCAGTCCCCATCAACCCACTGTCCTGGCTGTGGTGCTGGGAGGGGGGCCTTGGCAGAAATGACCTTGATTTTGCCCTTGGTGGGCTGGGTGGGCGCAGCCGGCGCTTGCACATTGGCAATCTACACGGTTCATAGGGTTATCATAGTGTTTAGATGGTGTTAATGGTCATGCATTCACTTGGCAGTGTGTGGTCATGTGTTGGGTTACAATGGCCGCAGGTACACTGGCAGTGCAGCGTTTGTGCTGGTGCTGGTGGCAGGCTTTCTCGTCAGTCGGAGGCTGGGCTGGCAGCTGCGCTCGCCGCTCAACGGGAGCAACAGACCAGGGCCTGGCGGGTGAGTCCACATCACAGCAGCCCTGGACAATGTTGATGCTGCCTCCTGCTGGCGCTATTGCCAGAGGACTTCAGCCAACCTGATCTGACCTGATCTAGTTTGCCCAGTCTTGACCTGGCC
The DNA here is from genome assembly GCA_030144725.1 of Haematococcus lacustris. Classification (NCBI taxonomy): domain Eukaryota; kingdom Viridiplantae; phylum Chlorophyta; class Chlorophyceae; order Chlamydomonadales; family Haematococcaceae; genus Haematococcus; species Haematococcus lacustris. The sequence goes on along the minus strand of JASKMD010000021.1, from coordinate 1,800,104 downwards.
TGATCTGGCTTGACCCAGCCTGACCTGAACCTGGCTGAGCTGGCTTTACCTGACCTGGCTCGATCTGGCCTGGCCTGGCTTTACCTGACCTCATCTGGCCTGTGTCACTATTGCAGCCCCTCCAGTGGCCCCTCCCGTTCTTCCCAGCCTTACCTCCCTCTCTCTTCCGCCCCCCGCCCTTCCGCTACCGCTGCACCTGTGGATGGATGGGACAACTGGTCAGACGATGAGGAAGCACCTGGAGGCCAGCCAGGCTGGGGGTCCAGCCCTGCCTCTGGCCCCACGGCAAAGAAAGCCCAGCTGAAGACAGGGCCAGGCGGCACCCACTACAACAGCATCCCCTCCACTGCTGACCTTGACCCACCAAGTAGCGCAGCAGCAGCTGGGGCAGGCCAGGGTTCCGGGGCACCAGGGGTCAGCAGAGAGTCAGCCCCCCTGCCCCCTCTCAGCCCTCGCCCTGCCCGGGCTGCCCTCAGCATCGCGGCCCCTGAAGAGCCTGCAGCCAGGTCTGGGAGAACACGGCCATTGGTGAGGGAGGACAGGGCAGCTGCATCCCATCGTAACGGCAGGCGAGGCGGCAGCAACGGCATTGCCGGGACAGCAACGCTGGGAGCGGGCAAGGGCAAGGCCGGCTCGTCCTCCTCTCTGAGCCTCGCGGGATCGGACCGCGGCGACTCGGGCACGGAAGCCGCTCCCCAGCCGGTTGGACGCGGTAAGCTGGGCGCGGTAAAGCTCAAGCCAACAGCGCCCAGCGCACACAGAGACGACTGGTAGTGGGCGCGCAGGCAGGTGGACGTCCATGTGTGTTTGGTTGACTTCACGGAGACATCCAGTAGCTGGTGGGCTAGGTTGCCTTGTGTCAACACACTGCATGACATAGGGAAGGTTGCCATTCTGTGTTGAGGGCCTACTAATGCACACATAGTTGTTGAACAAGTGGCTCCTGTGCCTTGAGCGTCGCAATGCATGTCCAGACTAAGTCAGTCAGTGTCAGTGTCCGACTACACTGGGCCTTGTTGCATGGGGGGTGACTGCATGCACAGCCACATTTCCTAGGGGCGTGATTTGGCTGGAGATTTGTGTTTCCTTGCGTCGAGCATGCAAGCTTATCGGTATCGTTGTCATTCTAGTTATTGCTTTACACCAACATGACTAGACACAACAAACGGATGCAAGCTGAAGGACAACAGAGACCCACAGCAGATTGTAGAGCACGGATCACAATGACATCAAATACTAAACATGTCCAATTGCTCACTTGCCACTCAGCGGCCACTTGTCATCGCTATTGTGATAATCATGTGTCACCAGCTGCTGTGCATGATGTAAACTTTATCAAGTTTAAATCATCTTAGACTCACCAACATCTTCTCTTCATCATCATTAACGATAAAAATGCCATTGCTTCTTCCATGCCGCCACTGGACCATCCATTCTGCTGCTTAGGTCAGCTGGTAGACCTCCTCTCACACCTCACAGCTGCACCGGCACCCCGGCTTGACTGAAGGCCGCGGTGGCGGTGCTAATGCACTTCCAGGCTTCGTTGGCCTTCGCGCTCTTGACGCAGTCGAGGCACTGAGTGCGAAGCGAGTCGATGAAAACGTCATTGGGCGTCCGAGCTTTCACAGCGTCGTCATAGGCCAGCGATGGCCCCACCTGCTTGGTGGCCTTGAAAGCCAGCTGCATGCACTGCGTGCAGCCCTGTGCCACAGCAGGAAGTGAAGCAGGGAGGAGGGTAGAACGGGGGCTCGGACCAGGCTCGGGCGGCCAAGCACGACCGCTGCCAGCCCAGCCACTGCTGGGGTCAGCCCAACATTTTTGACAGGGCTGGAGACAGGTCTGGAGACGGACTTGCTGTTTCGCATACATGCTCGCACTAATGTCTCCGTTTGTATGCGGACGTTTGTTTGCCTGTCTGCTTGTCTCGTGTCTCTGACTTCGACGTTAGGTGACTTCGACTTCGACGTTAGGTAGCCTTGACTTCGATAAGCGGGTTGCAGTGAATATTGCAATTGCAGCGGAACGATCGATTCAAGTGGACATGTTGTACATGTGTTAGACCCAGTCCAATCAGGTCACATGCAAACGCAAGCAGGACGCGAAACACACAAGAAACACGCGAGAAACAAGCATGACGCAAAGCGCCAGAGTATCCAAGTGCTTAGTATGCTTGGTCTAAGTCTAGTGCTTCTTAGTAGCAACACGAGTAGCCTTGCGCTCTCTCCCTTGCAGCTGATTGATTGTGGCAGCTGCCTCCTTGTAGACATCTTTGGTGTCCTTTGCACAAGGAGGCCATAGCGCCATTGGCTGCTTCTCACCAACAGCTCCAGCCAAGCAGACAAACACATTGCAGCCAGTCATTAAGCCCGTGGTCTTCTTGAGGTTCTTGGAACTGTGGGACAAAAAGGCTGACACTGCATGCTCCACTGTGCATGGCATAGGGCAACCAAGCCCTAGCTGCAGCCCTGCCCCATTGCCAGCTGCTGCCAGGGGTGTGGGGGAGGTGGGAGGCTGCATCAGGCCTGCCCCACTGCCAGCTGCTGCCAGGGATGTGAGGTAGGTGGGGGTCTGCAACCGCCCTGCCCCACTGCCAGCTGCTGCCAGGGGTGTGGGGGAGAAGGGAGGCTGCTGGGTGTGGGAGAGTAGGGAGGTGGGAGGCTGCAGCTGCCCTGTCAGCCTGCCAGCTGCTGCCAGGGGTGTGGGGGAGGTGGGAGGCTGCAGCAGCCCTGTCAGCCTGCCAGCTGCTGCCAGGGGTGTGGGTGAGTAGGGAGGCTGCTGCAGCCCTGTCAGCCTGCCAGCTGCTGCCAGGGGTGTGGGGGAGGTGGGAGGCTGCAGCTGCCCTGTCAGCCTGCCAGCTGCTGCCAGGGGTGTGGGGGAGGTGGGAGGCTGCAGCAGCCCTGTCAGCCTGCCAGCTGCTGCCAGGGGTGTGGGTGAGTAGGGAGGCTGCTGCAGCCTTGTCAGCCTGCCAGCTGCTGCCAGGGGTGTGGGTGAGTAGGGAGGCTGCTGCAGCCCTGTCAGCCTGCCAGCTGCTGCCAGGGGTGTGGGGGAGGTGGGAGGGTGCAGCTGCCCTGTCAGCCTGCCAGCTGCTGCCAGGGGTGTGGGGGAGGTGGGAGGCTGCAGCTGCCCTGTCAGCCTGCCAGCTCCTGCTAGGGGTGTGGGGGAGGTGGGAGGCTGCAGCTGCCCCTGGAGTGCTTCTAGCCACTTCAACTGGCTACTCCATGCTCCTATGCCCCTGGTTGCATGGCACAGTTGGTCCAAAGCTTCCTGCTTGCTCTTGGCCACAGAGCACTGAGTCTCTAGATACCAATCACTGAGCCTTATCAGCTTCTTGATCTCACAAACCCTTCTAGCCAGATCTTTGCGGCCCTTCCTCCAGCTGGGGTCTTTCTCTAACTCGCACAACGGAGGCTGACCATACCTTCCTTTCCGGTACAGCTTCATGGCCTCTGTCACTGGTGCTTGCTGTTGTAACTGTTCTGCTGTGTATGGAAGCTCGTCTCCTGCTGCTGCTGCAGACCCGGGGCCCCATTGGCCAGGTGCAGGGCTGTGCTGCCCAGCTGCTGCTCCTGCTGGTGCTGCTGCTGCTGCAGACCCGGAGCCCCACTGGCCAGGGGCAGGGCTGTGCTGCCCAGCTGCTGCTCCTGCTGCTGATGCAGGCCGGGGGCCCCACAGGCCAGGGGCAGGGCTGTGCTGCCCAGCTGCTGCTCCTGCTGGTGCTGCTGCTGCTGCAGACCCGGGGCCCCACTGGCCAGGGGCAGGGCTGTGCTGCCCAGCTGCTGCTCCTGCTGCTGATGCAGGCCGGGGGCCCCACAGGCCAGGGGCAGGGCTGTGCTGCCCAGCTGCTGCTCCTGCTGGTGCTGCTGCTGCTGCAGACCCGGGGCCCCACTGGCCAGGGGCAGGGCTGTGCTGCCCAGCTGCTGCTCCTGCTGCTGATGCAGGCCGGGGGCCCCACAGGCCAGGGGCAGGGCTGTGCTGCCCAGCTGCTGCTCCTGCTGGTGCTGCTGCTGCTGCAGACCCGGGGCCCCACTGGCCAGGGGCAGGGCTGTGCTGCCCAGCTGCTGCTCCTGCTGCTGATGCAGGCCGGGGGCCCCACAAGCCAGGGACAGGGCTGTGCTGCCCAGCTGCTGCTGCTGCTGCTGCTGCAGGCCCGGGGTCCCACAGGCCAGGGGCAGGGCTGTGCTGCCCAAGAGCTGCTGCTCCTGCTGCTGCTGCAGGCCCGGGGCCCCACAGGCCAGGGGCAGGGCTGTGCTGCCCAGCTGCTGCTCCTGCTGGTGCTGCTGCTGCTGCAGGCCCGGGGCCCCACTGGCCAGGGGCAGGGCTGTGCTGCCCAGCTGCTGCTCCTCCTGCTGCTGCTGCTGCTGCAGGCCCGGGGCCCCACAGGCCAGGGGCAGGGCTGTGCTGCCCAGCTGCTGCTCCTGCTGGTGCTGCTGCTGCTGCAGGCCCGGGGCCCCACAGGCCAGGGGCAGGGCTGTGCTGCCCAGCTGCTGCTCCTGCTGGTGCTGCTGCTGCTGCAGACCTGGAGCCCCACTGGCCAGGGGCAGGGCTGTGCTGCCCAGCTGCTGCTCCTGCTGGTGCTGCTGCTGCTGCAGACCCGGAGCCCCACTGGCCAGGGGCAGGGCTGTGCTGCCCAGCTGCTGCTCCTGCTGGTGCTGCTGCTGCTGCAGGCCCGGGGCCCCACTGGCCAGGGGCAGGGCTGTGCTGCCCAGCTGCTGCTCCTGCTGGTGCTGCTGCTGCTGCAGACCCGGGGCCCCACTGGCCAGGGGCAGGGCTGTGCTGCCCAGCTGCTGCTCCTGCTGCTGATGCAGGCCGGGGGCCCCACAAGCCAGGGACAGGGCTGTGCTGCCCAGCTGCTGCTGCTGCTGCTGCTGCAGGCCCGGGGTCCCACAGGCCAGGGGCAGGGCTGTGCTGCCCAAGAGCTGCTGCTCCTGCTGCTGCTGCAGGCCCGGGGCCCCACTGGCCAGGGGCAGGGCTGTGCTGCCCAGCTGCTGCTCCTGCTGCTCCTGCTGCTGCTGCAGACCTGGAGCCCCACTGGCCAGGGGCAGGGCTGTGCTGCCCAGCTGCTGCTCCTGCTGGTGCTGCTGCTGCTGCAGACCCGGAGCCCCACTGGCCAGGGGCAGGGCTGTGCTGCCCAGCTGCTGCTCCTGCTGGTGCTGCTGCTGCTGCAGGCCCGGGGCCCCACTGGCCAGGGGCAGGGCTGTGCTGCCCAGCTGCTGCTCCTGCTGGTGCTGCTGCTGCTGCAGACCCGGGGCCCCACTGGCCAGGTGCAGTGTTGTGATGCACAGCTGCTGCTCTTGCTGCTGATGCTGTTAAGGCAGCTGTCATGGCAGGACCAGCCAGCTGCAGGTTGTACATGTCGTTCAAGACCTCCATCACCCCTCGAGGTCTGCGACGAAGAAGCTCTCCGTTGGCCAGCTGCTGTGCTGCCTTTTCTGCCACCTCCTGGTAGCCATGGCAGCGCTGCATGTGCTGGCACAGATGATCCTGGGAGTATACATCCGGAGCTGTCAGCTGGAGCCAGATGCAGTCTTGGCAGAGCACGACTGTGAACTCAAGAAAGGCTGCCAACAGTGCTTTGAAGATGGCTTGAAACTTCTTGGCGATGGTGTCGCTTTCACTGGCCTCTTTCATAGCAGGCAGGAAGCTGAAGATGTGCACAGCTGCTACGTCCAGGAATGGCCCAAGGGTGATCTCATTTCTGGGGCAGGGAGGGGCAGTGTGGGGTGAGTGGGGTGGGGTGGGGTGGGGTGGGGTGGGGTGGGGTGGGGTGGGGTGGGGTGGGGTGGGGTGGGGTGGGGTGGGGTGGGGTGGGGTGGGGTGGGGTGGGGTGGGGTGGGGTGGGGTGGGGTGGGGTGGGTCCACCGTAACAACGGTAGCTTTCCTTCGCTTCTTGCTGCCAGCCTGCTGAATATCATCGTCCACCTCCTCTTCCGAGCTGGAGCTCGAGTCATCGTCCGCTATACACAGCTTTCGCGAGCGTGCTGGCGCCATTGGCAGCCCGCAGCGGTGCTAACTATATCTGAAGGACTCGGATAGGTCTGGTCTGGTCTGGTCTGGTCCGGACCTTGGGTCTGGTCCGGGAGTGACTGACCACTCGATCCGAATTTCCATGATAACACCAGGTTAGCAGATGCGGAAGTAGCAGGGCAGGTGCGTGGCGCAATACAAAGGGCCACAAGGCAGAGTGTGTCACACAGTAGTGAGGGAGCAGAGGTAGCGCGCAGCAGTCAAAGGCAGCAGCAACAGCTAACGTTGCAAGGGCACTGGTGGTAGCGAAAGGATGGCTAGGCGAGGATGAACAGTGATGCGTCTGCACATTTGTATTGGGGACTACTCACATAGCTGTTGCTGTCAAGGGCCAAGTTGAAGCAGGAGGTGCAGGATTGGAACATGGGCGCTGTGAAGACGGAGGCGGAGTTAGGGATAAGGCTGTTAAAGCTGTACAGCTTGCACACTTGAGGGCAAGCGTAGGCCAGCTGGCGCTTGGTCTTGCGGTTGGTGTCTTTGGTCAGGCAGTTGAAGCAGGCTGCGGGGCACACCAGGGGCTCAGGCAGGCTCAGGAGCAGCACGGGGCTGGCAGCATATGGCTTGCAGCTGGCGTCATGCAACCTCCACTGTGCAACCAGATTCCCTTGTACTCTGTGCCTCATGACAGGCGGTGGCTATGCTGAAAAGCGATTGCCACTATCACTACCCTGGCCAGACCACCATGACCGGTATAGCCACACCCCACCACAGCCACTACCAGACATAAACAAGCTACCTCCCTCTCCCCACCTGCCCATGGACACTCACCGCCCACGTTGATGAGCTGCGAGTTCTGACTGTCAGCATCGCTGGGCACCAGGTCCTTCACGGGGCCGCTGGGGTCAGGGAAGGCGTTGCTGTCCACGCATTGGAGGCAGGCCCAGGGGTTGGACGGGTTGCCCGTTACACATGCGCGGCAGTTCGCCACCAGGTTCCAGTAGCCAATGCGGTTGAAGAAGTCCTTGTTCACATCCTCCCAGCCCACAGCCTTTGCCGTGGAGTCGCAAGCTTGGCAAGCCCAGACATTGGGCTGCGTGGGGTTGCAAGGTGGCATGTTTGGGTCGGGGCCTGCGGCAGCACCACGGCAAATAGCAACATTACGGTTGTTGCGGATGCGCCTGAAGGAGGAGATGGCGCAGTGCTCAGTCCGCGGAGAGGTCGATGCGGGTTGGTTGATGCGACAGTCGGGTGCCCGTGGCCACAACAGTGGCAGTGTGTGGTGTAGCTGGTGCGTCCGAGGGAGCGATGCATTCATGAATGGGCACGGCAGTACGGGACCTTCGAGGCACTGGGTCACTCACCACCACCAATCCAATCCACCGGAGGGGGCTGTGCGTACGCCACTGACATTGTCACAGCGATGGCGAGAAGGGTGAGCACTGCGGCCCTCATCGCGGTGGAACTGCACAACCCGAGACAGTCCGAGTCAGTTTTTTTTTTTTTTTTTTTTCACAGGGCGAGAATTACAGGCAAACTAGAAAAAGAACCAAAGAGGAGGAAAACGAGGATGAACAAAGCAATGAAGGCAGCACCGTCTGAAGAGAAAAAAGAGGGAAAGCCAAACAAGACTGAAGCAACCCAAACAAAGACCGCGTCCAAAACGTCAAACACCCTCTCTCTCAAGGAAAAGACGCCCTACACTCGCCCTACACACCCCCACACCCCCTCCCAACACCACCCCCACTCCCAACACGGCTCCGCCCCCCCACGTCAAGAACCCTAACCTCAGCCCTCCAGCCCTCAGCCCTCAGCCCTCCAACCCTACGCCCCCTCCACAACCCCTTTGAACACTACCCCCACGCCCGACCCATCCCCAACCCCCAAGTTACTACCCCTAACCTCAACCTCCACACGAAGAGACCCAGAACGCTCACAAGGCCCTTGAAACCACTGGTACCACCCCCAAACCAAAAGAAGCCCCCCCCCCTCCTAGCCCCCCTTACTCAACCCACCCCAACCGACCCTGCCGCTCCTCAGACCACAGACCCCGAACGGCAGAGCCACGACCAACGGGCACACCCTCCTCCTAAAACCCCCCTGGAGACAGGCGGGAGGCGAACCGCGTTCACGGCGGGCTTGGGTCCAAAGGCGGGGGAAGGGGAGCGGGGATGGGCCACTCTAGGGAGAGGCGCACGAACAACTCCGGGGCGAGGGGCGGACGCCGCTGCTGGCGAGAGAACCACCCCCCTGAGGCGGCTGGCCACAGCTGGTCGAAAGACCCCTCTGCAAGCTGCGGGTCCCTCCCTTTGAACCAGGTGGAAGGGACCGTGCCCCCTAGGCCCACGCGAATGTCCCTCCCCACCCGGAACCAGTCTCTCTTGACGGCGGCGGACAAGGTGAGGATAACCTCTTGCGCCACTCTCCTGGCTATCGCCTCCGGATGCAGGGCTGAGGCGGGGCCGATCGTGCGAAGGCGCCACACTGTCCCAAGGTAGGCCACACGAAGGCGGCGCCACAATAGAGGATCGGGGGGGGTGAAGGAGGGAGCCTCGCCGTGGGTAGGGCGCCCGGTAAGGAGCAGGAGGGCATCTCCGGAGGGGGGACGAGTGCCTGTAAGGCTGCCATACACGTCCAAGACCCATTCCCACGCAGGGGCCACGCAGGGGCAGGTGAGGAAGGCATGAGAGAGGGTCTCCAGCGGCCCTGCCTGACAGAGCCGGCAAGCAAAGGAGCTGGGCCCCGCAGCCTCGCCAAGGACGTGGCCCCACATGGCCCCCACCATGAGGCTGCCGTGAAGGATCCGCCAAGCGACAACGACGTGCTCCCGGCGGAGAGTAGGGTCCAACAGCTCCTGCCACACCTCCAGGCAAGGCTGGCCGGACTGGTCTTGCCGACCAGGCGTGAGCGGGTCTCCCTCAACGTCTCGGTTGCGGGTGCGCCTGCCAGCCTGCCTAGGCTGGCGCTGAGCCTCAAGCTGGCGCTGAGCCTGCACCGCTGCCCTGTCGACTGGGGTAGGACGTTGTCGAGGGCTAGCCCTCCAGGCCTGCCAGCGAGGGGGGGGGGAGCCATGCCTCTCTTGGACGTGCCAACTACCCACATCCCTACCCTCTAGCTCCCCGTCCCTCTGAGCCTGCCTCTCAGCCGCGTGGGCAGCAGACTCCTGCCACCGCTGCTCTAGGACCCTAAGGCCATCCCCACCCACAACTCTCTCTGACGCAGCCCCCGCTTCCTGTAAGGGCCGTGGGCCCCAAAGCAGCGGCCAGAGGCCTCCACGAGGGGGGTAGCGAGGGTCTGAGCTAGCCTGTTTGAGCTGGAGGAGGCGAGCTCGTGCGCGCTTGACGGAGAACTGCAGGATGGACGTGGTGCCCAAGCCCCAAACCTGAGGGTCTAGTTGCACTTGGTCCCAGGGCCCGAGCAACCACTCCTCCTTCGGCCACCTACTGTGTGGGGTCCCCTGCTCCTCCCTCCACCCCCCCTCCTCCCCCCCCACGCCCCTCCCCCGCTCCCGTCCTCGCCCATAGCCCCGCACCCTACCACGACCCTGCTCTTGGCCCTGAGGAGCTAAAGGGTCAGCTCCCGCTTGCGCGAGAGGGAGGGGGCGCAGATGCCTGGCCCGCTCTGCCACGGTCAGCCGGTAGCTGGGCTTGTCGAGCAGAACCACTGCTGCAGGCACCCAGCAAGCCCCAGGCTCGGGCTGAACGGCACCCAGCGGGCCCTCACCCTCTACAAAGGGTTCGAGCCTGCCCGAGGGGGCCACCCAGTGGGTGGGCTGCTGGGAAGGGGAGCGCCTCACAAGGAAGCCTCTGCTAGCTCTCACGCATTCCCACTCCGGTGGGGGAGGCTGATGGGTGTCCACCACCCGTTGCCAGGCCTCTGGTAGGGTGGCCCTCACATAGTCCGCCTCCCACCTCACGGCGGCTTGGTGGGCTGCCGAGCTGAACGCAGAGCTGTGCCGGTGGAGGGCTTCCCACACATGCCGAATGTGGGTCCACCGTTGGGCCTCCGCTGCCAGGGGGTCCCTACCCAGCACCGCCCCTGGCTGAAGACGGACTTGCGCGTTAACACTCGCAGAAAAGTTCATGAGAAAAGTTGAAAAATTTGACAAAGTGGCTTGATGGATTGTATTTTTTAGCGGTTCTAAGAATGGGGGTGTAAACCTAAAATCGAGGAAAAATCGGGCTGAGGAGATACGAGAAAACCAGTACTGGTCCACCCCCAACCAGTACTGGTCCACCCCCAACCAGTACTGGTTCACCCCCAACCAGTACTGGTTCACCCCCCCCCCAGTACTGGTTCACCCCCAACCAGTACTGGTTCACCCCCAACCAGTACTGGTTCACCCCCAACCAGTACTGGTTCACCCCCAACCAGTACTGGTCCACCCCCCAACCAGTACTGGTTCACATCCAACCAGTACTGGTCCACCCCCAACCAGTACTGGTCCACCCCCAACCAGTACTGGTTCACCCCCAACCAGTACTGGTCCACCCCCCAACCAGTACTGGTCCACCCCCAACCAGTACTGGTCCACCCCCAACCAGTACTGGTCCACCCCCCAACCAGTACTGGTCCACACCCAACCAGTACTGGTCCACACCCAACCAGTACTGGTCCACCCCCCAACCAGTACTGGTCCACACCCAACCAGTACTGGTCCACCCCCAACCAGTACTGGTCCACCCCCAACCAGTACTGGTCCTCCCCTAACCAGTACTGGTCCACCCCCAACCAGTACTGGTCCACCCCCAACCAGTACTGGTCCTCCCCTAACCAGTACTGGTCCACCCCCAACCAGTACTGGTCAGCCAACCAGTACTGGTTCACACCCAACCAGTACTGGTCCTCCCCCAACCAGTACTGGTTCACACCCAACCAGTACTGGCTGACCCCCAACCAGTATTGGCTGGCCCCCAACCAGTACTGGCTGGCCCCCAACCAGTACTGGCTGGCCGCAGGAGCTTGGGGCAGGGGGCCAGCAGCAGCAGCAGCAGGGGGGAGGGGGGGCCAGCAGCGGCAGCAACAGCAGGGGGCAGGGGGCCAGCAGCAGCAGCAGCAGGGGGGCAGGAGGGCAGCAGCGGCAGCAGCAGCAGGGGGGAAGGGGGGCAGGGGGGCAGCAGCGGCAGAAGCAGCAGTGGGGCAGGGGGGCAGCAGCAGTAGCAGGGGGCAGGGGGGCAGCAGCGGCAGCAGCAGCAGGGGGGAAGGGGGGCAGCAGCAGCAGTAGCAGGGGGGCAGCAGCAACAGCAGCAGGGGGGCAGGGGGGCAGCAGCAACGAGAGGGATGGGGTAGCTGTGTGACCCCCTTAAGTGCTGAAGGGCTGGGTAAAGGGCTGAAGGAAGGGGCTTGCTCGGAAACGGTTACCAAGCTGGAGATTATTACACGTTGGGCTAGAGCCGTTGGATGTACTTACACGTGACACTGAGCTACTGATGTTGCAAGGTATACTGAGTACATATCACCATGAGGACAACACTCTATAGCCACATGCACATGCTATGACCCACTCCTGGTTATCACAATGTTACATAGCACACAGCGCCACACAACCATCAAGCTATGTAGCGTCAACTAACACCCTCCACAATCTCATGTGCTGGTTGTCCTAAATCAATGTCCTCTCATAAGTAGGGACCAACGACCTTGATGTAATGAAGGTACTCGTCCATGCTCCAGCCCCTGCAAAGTGACACAGAGTCATCTTACATGCAATGCTCTACTGTACTCAATGACTACAATGCATGACACACATTACTGGCTGGCATAACACACAGCAATGGCTGGCAACCAACACTGGCTGGCAACCAGCACTGGCTGGCAACCAACACTGACTAACAACCAGGCCGACCAGTACTGGCTGGCTGGCTGTGACCAGTACTGGTTGGCTGACCAGTACTGGCTGGCTGGCTGTGACCAGTACTGGTTGGCTGACCAGTACTGGCTGGCTGGCTGTGACCAGTACTGGCTGGCTGACCAGTACTGGCTGGCTGACCAGTACTGGCTGGCTGGCTGTGACCAGTACTGGCTGGCTGGCTGTAACCAGTACTGGCTGGCTGACCAGTACTGGCTGGCTGACCAGTACTGTCTGGCTGGCTGTGACCAGTACTGGTTGGCTGACCAGTACTGGCTGGCTGGCTGTGACCAGTACTGGCTGGCTGGCTGTGACCAGTACTGGTTGGCTGACCAGTACTGGCTGGCTGGCTGTAACCAGTACTGGCTGGCTGACCAGTACTGGCTGGCTGGCTGTAACCAGTACTGGCTGGCTGACCAGTACTGGCTGGCTGGCTGTGACCAGTACTGGCTGGGTCAGTAACAGCAGGGGGGTAGGGGGGCAGGGGGGCAGGGGGGCAGCAGCAGCAGTGGGGGGGGCAGCAGCAGCAGCAGCAGCAGCAGCAGTAGCAGCAGGAGTAGGGGGTCAGGGGGGCTGCATCAGCAGGGGGTCAGGGGGGCTGCATCAGTAGGGGGGCAGGGGGGCTGCAGCAGCAGCAGCAGCAGGGGCGCAGCAGCAGCAGCTGGGGGCGGGGGGGCAGCAGCAGCAGCTGGGGGGCAGGGGGGCAGCAGCAGCAGCAGCAGCAGGGGGGCAGGGGGGCAGCAGTAGGAGCAGCAGCATGGGCGGGTTGGTGTGGGCAGGGTTGGTTGGGGTGGAGTGGCACTCACCTAGCAATGCGGGCAGAGGGGCCACGGTACACGTTTCATGCTCTCACTGAAAGCAGGCAAGAGCTAGGTTTGGATCAGCAAGCACATTAGCAGCAGCAAGAGCACGCTATTGAGTGGCGCCGGCAGCAGAGTGGAGAGACCTACTGCCTGCATGCTGCTCATTACTTGCCTCTCGCCTTTCGCACTTGCTGCCTGGTTGGGGAGGGTTGCTGCTCCTTGCCACCCCTCATGTGAGAGGGGGCAATGCAGCGTGGGAGGAGGGTGGGAGGGAGCGAGGGTTGCAATGGGGAGGGTAGGGGGTGGGGAGGGGTGCAGTGGTGGGGTACACAGCTGTATCTCCAGGTGAGTGTGATGGTGTAGTTGGAGGTGGTGGTCGGGGGGCTGGGCTAGGCGGGGACGGGGGTAGGGACAAGGGAGGGCAATAGTGTTGATGATCTGTATACGGGGGATAGAGAAGGGGAGGGGCAGGGAGCAAGGAGCGAAAGGGGGAGCTTGTATGTGGGCGGGGGGAGGAGCGGGAGCGGGGGCGGGGGCGGGGGGAAGCGTGTCGATGAACTGGGAGCGGGTGGTTGTGTAAGGGAAAGGAAGGCTGGGCGGGGGTAGGGGCAGGGGAGGGAGCGGGGGCGGGGGTAGGGGGGGGACGGGGTCGGGGGCAGGGGCGGGGGAGGGGGGGATGTGTTGATGGATTGTGTATCGGGGAAAGGGAAGGGGAAGGGAGTTGCCCATCAGACCTGCAGCCAAGGGGCATGCACGTGAGGTAGGGAGATCAGGTTGGGCGCTGCGTGTTGGCCACTTACCGGTAGCCACCAGCAACCAGGGAGCGAAAGGGTAGGGAAGAAGGGGGAAGAGGGAGCTTGTGTGTGGAGGGGGGTGGGAAGGGGGTGGTAGTGATGCCACGGTGCCAAGGTATGTTGGTGAAGGTTTGCTCTTGGCTGATGGGAAGGGTAGGGAAGGGATGGCAGATGGCTGCGATGTCAGGGGGTAGAAGGCGAGGGGGAGGGGGGAAGTAGGAAAGGAGGGTGGAGTAGGAGGGTGGGGTGGGGTGGGGTGGGGGATGGGGGGAAGAGAAAGGAGAAGGGGAAAGGTTGGGTATTACGATTTACCATCAGCCCTGCAGCGAACACAGTGTGTGGTAGTGGTTAGGCTGTGTGATGATGGACATTGAAAGGCAAGGGCAAACCACTCACCGTTGACGCCATGTTGCTCCATGTTGCGCCATGTTGGCTCCCTGTTGGCTCTTACCTTGGTCTTACCTTTGTGATGCGGGAGGTTGCGTGGTGTTATTCGAGGTGGTGGTGTGGGGGAGGGGTGGAGGGATAGGGGTGGTTGAGGTGGGGGCTGCGATGCCAATTCAAATGAAGGGTGCGAGAGGGGAAGGGGGTTGAGAAGCATGGACGGGAGTGGGAGGGAGAGGGGAAGGGAGGGGGTGGTGGTGGTGGTGGGAAGAGGGTGGGTGGGGGAGAGGTGACGGGGAGAGGGGAAGCGGGGGTTGGGCAGAAGTAGAAGTGGGATTGGTGGGATAGGGTAGGGAAGGGTGAAGGAGGCAGGGGGCAGGAGTATAGGCGTCACACCTGCAGCAAGCAAGGAGCGTACTTACAGTGAGGCTAGCAAAACATCTTAGGAAGCTAGCTGTCGCGTAGTGCATGACAGAGGCTAGGTTCAGGAGCTTGTTCAGGAGCTTGTTCAGGAGCTTGTGTGTGGAGGGGGGTGGGAAGGGAGGGAGGGAAGGGAGGGAGGTGCGGGGGAGCGTGGGAGGAAGGGGACTGAAAGGGGAAGGGATGTGGACCTGCGGCAAGGAGGTGACAGGTTGTCAAAGGAGGAGCAATGAATGGTGGGTACAAGATGCACTCACCGAGTTTGATGCACAAGGGGCAGGGAAGATGGGCTCGGAGATGGTGGGTACATGTCAAAGGCAAAAAGATGGGTCGCTGCATGTGAAACGGTGCATTACCTCGCAACGCATTGGCTACGCGCAACGCATTGGCTACGCGCGTGTGTTATCGCGCAACGCGTGGCTACGGAGTTGGCTGAGATCGCCAGGTTGCGACACTGGCTAGGAGGCTGGCCGCTACGTGAGATGTGGCTGCCTGGCCGAATGTGGCTGCCTGGCTGCGATGTGGCGATGTTGCGTGGCTGCGATGTGGCTCAGTGGCCGCCTGGCTACCTAGCCTGGCTACCGAATTGAGGGCAGGGGCTACCGAATTGAGGGCGTGAAGGGCGGCACGAACGGCACGAACGGCAGATCGGCTTGCATGTTAGACATGAAATATGAAAAACTAACATCCGCTCAGTACGCGGCGTAGTCAACTAGCGACGATCCTAGTCATGCTAGGAACGTAGCCGCAGCTAGTGCCAGCCAGAAGGTCAGCCTTGAGGATAAGCAGCCTAAAAACTCAGCCTCGCAGCCTTGCAGCCACACTGCCCCTAATTCGCGTCCCGCATCTAGGTAGCCAGGCGCCTTGCAACCAGCCTCGCAGCCTCGCAGTCATGCCCGAAGCTCAGCTCGCTCCCAGCCACATCGCAGCTAGCTAGCTAGCTCAGACACACACAGGTAGTTTCAGCTAGCGTTGCAGCCATTTCCATTTCCATTTCCATAACGCAGCCAACCTCGAAGCTAGGCGTACAGCCATTTACGTAGCTAGCGCAGCCCCGCAGTCCAGCCACTTCACCAGCATCGCGACACAGCTACACAACCTCGCAAAGTCGCAGCCACGCAGCCACGCAAGAAGCCAACGTAGCCAGCCTAGCAACGCAGCGACACACTACGAGCAAGCCGCGCCGTCATCCATGCAAACCATGCGAAGTTGTCAAGGTGAGTGGCTATCCCTGTGCAGGTATGTGGCTCCCTCTACTTAGCTTAACCACTGGCGTGCCTTTTGTGCTGCTGTAGGATCAATGGTCTTACCTCTTCCCTTTGCCACCACCACCTCCAAGTCCGTCGTCGCACATGCCTTGACATACTCCCTACCGTACCTTGCAGCCTACCTCGCAGCCTACCGTACCTTGCAGCCTACCTCGCAGCCTCCCTCCCTCCCTCCCCCCCTACCTACCTCCCTCCCGACCTACTCCCTCCCTCCCTCCCTCCCTTCCTCCCTCCCTTCCTCTCCTTTCCCTTCCCCCTGGCTGATTGCAGGTGTAATGGGCACCTCCCCTTCCCTCTACACTATACAACCACCCCCTCCCAGTTTGACATTACATTCCCCCCCTCACCCTCACCCTCACCCTCACCCTGGCAGTTTCACCACTTTCACCTCTCCCCAACCCCTGCTTCCCCCCTCCCCGTCACCTCCCCCCTGGCATCCCAGGCCCCTCCCTTACCCCAGCAGACAGAAGAGAGCCCACCCCACCCCCCACCCTCACCCTCACCCTCACCTTCACGCCCAGCCCAGCCCAGCCCTGCCCTACTCTCCCACCCTACGCTTCCTACTGAGGTGAGGACAAAGGAAGGTGGGTTGTAATGGATGGCTGCTACACCTGCCCCTCCATCTGCCAGCTCTACTATCTCCCTACTTTATTGGTGAGTGCATCCAGTACCCATGTCCCATGTTTGCTTCCGTTGACAAATCGTCACACTGTTGCTGCAGGTCTTGTGCGCCTACACCTGAGACTATCAATGCCCTCCCTCCCTTCTTCCCCTCCCCCGCTTCTCAATCATCCCGTCGCCCTCTGGGTCCCATTACCCCCTCCGTTACCTGTCAACAGCAGCAGCCTTCCTCCCCCTCCGCCTCCTCACCCTCACCACCTACACGCATTTACACCCCATTCCAGCAAAAGGTGAGTGCAGGTATGTGGCACCCTGTACCTACACTAACCGCTAGCATGCCCCTTGTCCCGCTGCAGGGTTGATCGTCGCACCCTTCCCCTTTTCCTCCCCTTTCCCACGCCCACCACCATCGCCCAGCTTGTCGTCCCTCCACATCCACCTCTCCCCACCCCCATTTCCCCCCTCCCCATCACCTCTCCCCTGACATCCCAGCAGCCAAGAGAAAGCCCACCCCATCCACCCTCTTGCCACCACCACCACCACCCCCACCCCCTCCCTTCCCCCTCTCCCTCTCTCCCATGCTTGTCAAGCCTACCCTTCCCCTCTCCCACCCTTCGATTGACGTGGCATCGCAGCCCCCACCTCATCCCACCTTCCCTTCCCTTCACCCTACTACACACCCCACCGCAGCCCCACCCCACTGGCGCATGGGATATGTTGCCTGGTGTGAGCAGGTAGGAGGCCAGGAGGACCACAAAGGTGAGGCCACGGTGATAGCTAACAGAGTGCCCAACCTGGTCACCCTACCTCATGTGCACGCCCCTTGGTTGCAGGTCTGATGGGTCACCTCCCCTCCACTTTCCCTATACAACCACCCCCTCCCAATTTATCCTCCCCGGCCCCCGCTCCCTCTCCCGCCCCGACCCCCGCCCATGCCCCCAACCCATGCCCCTACACAACCCAACCCAGGACCCTACCAAACCCAACCCATGCCCCTACCCCAACCCACCCCGCCTTCAAGCCACCCCGCCCATTAAACCCAACTGAGCCTCCCGCCTCCCCGCATCCCGCCTCCCCGCCTCCCGCCTCCCTGCCTCCCGCCTTCCACATCTACCCTCCCTCCCCGCCTTCAAACCTCCACTCCCACCCCCTTCCCAGCAGCAGTCATAGCAAGCAGCCAAAAGGTAGGTAGGCGCTATAGTGCCCCTACTATCTGCTGCTGCTGCTGCTGCTGCTGCTGCCCCCCTACTGCTGCTGCTGCTGCCCCCCTGCTGCTGCTGCTGCTGCCCCCCTGCTGCTGCTGCTGCCCCCCTGCTGCTGCTGCCCCCCTACTGCTGCTGCCGCTGCCCCCATGCCCCCTACTGCTGCTGCTGCTACTGTTGCAGCCCCCCTGCAGCTGCTGCTGCTGCTGCTGCCCCCCTACCTTGATTGCAGGTCTGATGATTGCAGGTCTGATGAACACCTCTCCTCCACTTTCCCTACACAACCACCCCCTTTCCAGCAGCAATCATCAAGCAGCCAAAAGGTAGGTAGGTGCTATCGGCTGCTGCAGCCCCCCTGCCCCCCTGCTGCTGCTGCTGCTGCTGCCCCCCTGCTGCTGCTGCTGCTGCTGCTGCTGCTGCCCCCCCACTGCTGCTGCTGCCCCCCTGCCCCCCTGCTGCTGATGATGCCCCCCTACTACTGGTGTTTCTGCCCCAGCCAGTACTGGTCACAGCCAGCCAGCCAGTACTGGTCAGCCAACCAGTACTGGTCACAGCCAGCCAGCCAGTACTGGTCAGCCAGCCAGTACTGGTCACAGCCAGCCAGCCAGTACTGGTCAGCCAGCCAGTACTGGTCACAGCCAGCCAGCCAGTACTGGTCAGCCAGCCAGTACTGGTCAGCCAGCCAGTACTGGTCAGCCAGCCAGTACTGGTCAGCCAGCCAGTACTGGTCACAGCCAGCCAGCCAGTACTGGTCAGCCAGCCAGTACTGGTCACAGCCAGCCAGCCAGTACTGGTCAGCCAGCCAGTACTGGTCACAGCCAGCCAGCCAGTACTGGTCAGCCAGCCAGTACTGGTCAGCCAGCCAGTACTGGTCAGCCAGCCAGTACTGGTCAGCCAACCAGTACTGGTCACAGCCAGCCAGCCAGTACTGGTCAGCCAACCAGTACTGGTCACAGCCAGCCAGCCAGTACTGGTCAGCCAACCAGTACTGGTCACAGCCAGCCAGCCAGTACTGGTCAGCCAACCAGTACTGGTCCCAGCCAGCCAGCCAGTACTGGTCAGCCAGCCAGTACTGGTCACAGCCAGCCAGCCAGTACTGGTCAGCCAGCCAGTACTGGTCAGCCAGCCAGTACTGGTCAGCCAGCCAGTACTGGTCAGCCAACCAGTACTGGTCACAGCCAGCCAGCCAGTACTGGTCAGCCAGCCAGTACTGGTCACAGCCAGCCAGCCAGTACTGGTCAGCCAGCCAGTACTGGTCACAGCCAGCCAGCCAGTACTGGTCAGCCAGCCAGTACTGGTCAGCCAGCCAGTACTGGTCAGCCAGCCAGTACTGGTCAGCCAGCCAGTACTGGTCACAGCCAGCCAGCCAGTACTGGTCAGCCAGCCAGTACTGGTCACAGCCAGCCAGCCAGTACTGGTCAGCCAGCCAGTACTG
The DNA here is from genome assembly GCA_030144725.1 of Haematococcus lacustris. NCBI lineage: Eukaryota > Viridiplantae > Chlorophyta > Chlorophyceae > Chlamydomonadales > Haematococcaceae > Haematococcus > Haematococcus lacustris. The sequence goes on along the minus strand of JASKMD010000021.1, from coordinate 1,781,368 downwards.
GTCACAGCCAGCCAGCCAGTACTGGTCAGCCAGCCAGTACTGGTCAGCCAGCCAGTACTGGTCAGCCAACCAGTACTGGTCACAGCCAGCCAGCCAGTACTGGTCAGCCAGCCAGTACTGGTCACAGCCAGCCAGCCAGTACTGGTCAGCCAACCAGTACTGGTCACAGCCAGCCAGCCAGTACTGGTCAGCCAACCAGTACTGGTCCCAGCCAGCCAGCCAGTACTGGTCAGCCAGCCAGTACTGGTCACAGCCAGCCAGCCAGTACTGGTCAGCCAGACAGTACTGGTCAGCCAGCCAGTACTGGTCAGCCAGCCAGTACTGGTCAGCCAACCAGTACTGGTCACAGCCAGCCAGCCAGTACTGGTCAGCCAGCCAGTACTGGTCACAGTCAGCCAGCCAGTACTGGTCAGCCAACCAGTACTGGTCACAGCCAGCCAGCCAGTACTGGTCAGCCAGCCAGTACTGGTCACAGCCAGCCAGCCAGTACTGGTCAGCCAGCCAGTACTGGTCACAGCCAGCCAGCCAGTACTGGTCAGCCAGCCAGTACTGGTCACAGCCAGCCAGCCAGTACTGGTCAGCCAGCCAGTACTGGTCACAGCCAGCCAGTACTGGTCAGCCAGCCAGTACTGGTCAGCCAGCCAGTACTGGTCAGCCAACCAGTACTGGTCACAGCCAGCCAGCCAGTACTGGTCAGCCAACCAGTACTGGTCACAGCCAGCCAGCCAGTACTGGTCAGCCAACCAGTACTGGTCCCAGCCAGCCAGCCAGTACTGGTCAGCCAGCCAGTACTGGTCACAGCCAGCCAGCCAGTACTGGTCAGCCAGCCAGTACTGGTCACAGCCAGCCAGCCAGTACTGGTCAGCCAGCCAGTACTGGTCACAGCCAGCCAGCCAGTACTGGTCAGCCAGCCAGTACTGGTCACAGCCAGCCAGCCAGTACTGGTCAGCCAGCCAGTACTGGTCACAGCCAGCCAGCCAGTACTGGTCAGCCAGCCAGTACTGGTCACAGCCAGCCAGCCAGTACTGGTCAGCCAACCAGTACTGGTCACAGCCAGCCAGCCAGTACTGGTCAGCCAACCAGTACTGGTCCCAGCCAGCCAGCCAGTACTGGTCAGCCAGCCAGTACTGGTCAGCCAACCAGTACTGGTCACAGCCAGCCAGTACTGGTCACAGCCAGCCAGCCAGACTCTGTGTCACTTTGCAGGGGCTGGAGCTTGGACGACTACCTTCATTACAATGAGGTCGCCTTGCATTACAAGGGAATGAGATAGAGGACGGATGGAGTGTCTTGGTTGATGCTACATAGCATGCGAAGCAGTATACTATGTAATGTTAGTGACAGTGATAACAAACACACGTACATAGTAATCTCAATGACATTGCTTAGTGAGTGATAGCACATGCAATGTGTTATAGCGTGTTGTCCTCTTGTTGTAGTCGGTGCCTATACAGTACCTAACCAAGGCTCCCAGCCCTGACCTCAGTCCTTAGCCCTAACCCTTCAGCTATCATCCAAATGTCTGTAAGCATACTCGCTTCATCCATAGGACTTGACATTATAGAGAGATGTTGACCCATTACAAGCGCACATGATAGCGCACATCGACTAGACATCGCACGTCAGAAAGACTAGGCAGTATTGAGAGTTGTCAACCCATCACAAGCGCACATTGTAGCGCACATCGACTGGACATCGCACATCGCACATCGACGTAGACAGCCGTTGGGGAGCTTCCAGCGAAGCGCTAAGACCAGCGATGCAAGTAGTACTATTGGGAAGGCTTGAATGTGATACGCGGAAACTTTGATATCTCCATGCCCTAACTCTGCCAAAGCTGACAACCAGTACTGGATGGCAACCAGTACTGGATGCCAACCAGTACTGGTTGAGGTCCAGTACTGGTTAGCAACCAGTACTGGACCTCAACCAGTACTGGTTGCCTCTCAAAACGGCACGACAGGCCAACGCTCGAATCTCGCCAGCCACTTGGAGTTGATTTTTTTTTTCAACAGCGTTGGCTTGCTTATGAGCAACTGCAGCCTTCCATCAAAAAAAAAAGTACCCTTAGGTGGCACCTATAATGCGATCTTTTCTGCGAGTGAAACCACAAGGGCTCTGCCATCACCGAGTGAAACTGTTGCGCAGCTGGATCTACTATGCGATGCGGGAAGAGCTCTGCCATGGCCGCAATGTGGGCCTGAAGACGAGAGCTGGTGGACCGCGAGGGGGAAGCTGAGGGCTTGGTGATAACCCAGGTGCTGAGGCTGTGAATCGGGTCGGCTAGCAGGCTGTGCACCAAGGGCTGCAAGGGCCGCACCCGGGGAGACCACAACTGGGCTAACATCTTGGCTAGCATGGCGGTGCTCGTGACTGCAAGGTCTGGGTAGCCTAGCCCTCCCTCCCTCCGGGGCATGGCGCAGATGTCCTCCCGCGGGTACAGGCGACTCATGTTGGGGCTGCGCTCTTGGGGAAGGTCAGACATAGCTACGAAGCGCTTGACAGCCTTGGCCATAGCCTTCCCATGAGCAGCTGAGGGCTTGATGAAGGCCATTTGGTAGATAGGCTTGGAGGCTAAGCACTGCTGGGCCACTTGCACCCGGCCCAACAGGTTGAGGCCTTGGGGAGTCCAAGAGAGGGACGCTGCCGTCATGGCTGCTGCCGAGCCCCCGAACGCTGCCTCACTGGAGACTCCGTCACAGACAGCCCCAAGCGGCACGCCCAAATGCCGCACCGGCACCCCTTCCCGCGTGGCTGGGATGCCGGTGCTGGGCCCTTGGCTCTCACACAGAGGCTTAGGCCCACGAGCCTGTTGCTGCCTCTCCCGCCTGCCAAGCTCCTCCCCTCCTCGAGGCTCCCCCCCTCCTGCCCCCAGCTCAGGCCTCCCATCCGCCTCCCCGGGCCCCCGCTCGTGAGCTCCCGCCCCCCCCCCCCGCCCAACCTTGCTGTCCTTGCTGCAACTCCTGCTGGGCGCACGGTAGGGCTTGACTTTTGCCCATGCTCAGGGCAGGGCCCCCAGCGGCGCGAAACACCTTCAGAGCCTCCACCACCACCGCCCCGTCCTTGACCCTGTCTAGCACTGTAATGGTGATGTCGTCGGCGTACTCCTTGGAGGGCAGGGTGGGTTGTAGGGTGGCCATGTGCGAGGCCAGGGGGCTGAAAGGGATGGAGGGAGTGTTGAGCCGGCCTGCCAGCTGCAGCGAGCTAAGGTAGCTGACGAGCGGTTGGAGCACGATGCACCAATACAAAGGCGAGGCCCCACTGCCTTGCAGAAGCCCTGACTCCAGGGGGAAGCTGTTAGTGAGATGGCCGTTCACCAAAACTTGGCTGGTAGCCCCCCGGTGCAGGATCTGCGCCCACCGCACGTGGCCATCCTGACGGAAACCCATGGCCTCCATCGTAGCTTGTAGCAGGTCCCAGGAGACGTTGTCATAAGCCCCCGCTAGGTCCAAAAGGAGAAGCCAAGCTGGGCTGCCCCGCTGTCTGAGGTACTCCAGCAGGCTGAGGTGAAACTGCACATTGTCGCCGATGTCCCGCCCTAGGATGAAGGCTGATTGGGAAGGGGACACTAGGAGGTCAAGAGGCCGCTGCAACCGGTCCTCCAGCGCCCGGGCCACCAACCGCACATCGCAATTGAGCAAGGTTATGGGCCGATAGCCAGTCACTTGGTCCCTTGGCTTGCCGGCTTTGGGAACTAGGGTGACCAGGCCAGTGAGGAACTCTGCTAGGGGGGCTGGGCTGGACGTGTCCGCCAAGGCCTCACGGAGCATGGCCATAAGCGGGGGGCGGAGCAGGGGCCACAGCCGGTCGTACACCTCCATAGGCAAACCATCCTTCCCTGGGGCTTTGCTGTGGGCGCAGCCCTGGAGGGCGCGGCCTAGCTCCTCCTCTGACAGCATGGGGTCCCCCCCCGGCCCCTCGCTGCTGTCGGCTTGGGTGGGAGTGAGGTGGGAGGTGAGGCTGGCTAGGAGGGTGTCCCGAGCGGCAGGGACAACTGGTTTGGCCGCATAGACCCCGAGGGGAGAGGCAGCGGAGAGCGGTTGGAGCACGATGCACCAATACAAAGGCGAGGCCCCACTGCCTTGCAGAAGCCCTGACTCCAGGGGGAAGCTGTTAGTGAGATGGCCGTTCACCAAAACTTGGCTGGTAGCCCCCCGGTGCAGGATCTGCGCCCACCGCACGTGGCCATCCTGACGGAAACCCATGGCCTCCATCGTAGCTTGTAGCAGGTCCCAGGAGACGTTGTCATAAGCCCCCGCTAGGTCCAAAAGGAGAAGCCAAGCTGGGCTGCCCCGCTGTCTGAGTGTAACAGAGTGCATGGCTCGGGAGAGGCCTAACATCTGTTTACACGAAGTGTGACGGTGAAATACCACCGCGGGCCGTAGAGCTAACGGGGACTTGGTGCAAGGGCAACAAGAGATTAACCCCTAAAGGAAGCTACGGACGTTGAGTCGCGAGGAAGGAGCGACCCAAGCACTACTTCACTATTTCCGCGGGCAAGTATGCCCATTGGCATTGCTACTTTGTGACATTTGGTTTCCGACCACGTTGAGGGGCTTCGGCTCCCCTTCGTCGGCCGTGGCACTTGTCCCGCGTTGGTTTTTTTCTTTTCTTTTCCTCTTTGGCGGGGCTTACAAGCACCTTAGCCTATATCGCACCAACCCAAAGGGCGTGCTCGGTTAACCCGCAAAAGGGCACCACCCGCATTCCCGCACTTAGGGCAATCCCGTAGGGATCCCGTTGAGGCTCTCCATACGGCCCATAAGTGTTTGCTTTGCGTTCCTTCATAGATGCCCGGATCAAAGAAGCTCGGGAATGGCTTGGCCGGAAAAAGCCAAGCTTCTAAGGCGCAAAGCGACTCATCTGAGTCTCGTCCACACCCAGAGTGCCCTGGGGTGGAGCAAGCCGCAATGGCCATGGAAGCTCTGCAAACCACAGACCCCAAGGTCAGAGTTTGCTTGCAACAGCTGCAAGAGCTTGTACATGTTGTGGTGCCAACAACCAAGCAACGCAAGCAAGTGTTGTGCACCGTGCTAGTAGGCACACCAGCAACTAGACTAAAGTTGTCTCAGTCTCTCAAGCATGAAGCTCTAACGAGTTGGCTGATGCTAAAGACTGCTTGCGCATGTGCCCTGTCCACCTGGTTTCAGAAGCTGGAGGTGGGGGCTCAAGACAACACTGTCTCAAGCCTCACCCAGTCACCAGCAGTCGGTGGTTCAACCACTAGCATGGGACCCATTGGTGGAACAGCAAGCGGTGCTATTACAGCACGCCTGCCCCCTTTGGTGTCACCTCACCATCACTCCCGCCGAGCAGCACTAGCTGGAGCCGTGGCAGCCCCAGAACCAACAGTGGGTCAGCTGCAGATGGAAATGGTGAGTCTGCAGGCCAAGCTGCAGACCGAGCAGGTTGCAGGCATAAAGCTGCGTGCTCGTGTGGCTCAGCTGGAGCCACTTGAGCACACCCGACTGATGAGGGAGCGCTTCACCAGCGCAACAGCGCAGCTGCAGACTGCGTCTGATGACCTGGTGCGGGTCACAGCCCGGCTTCAGGAGCTACTCTCCCTCCCTTTCCTCACTGATGAACAGGCTGAGGAGCAGGCAAAAGCCAGTGCAATGCACACTTCTCTGCGCCAAGACATCGCCCGGCTCACAGCCGAGGTGAACAGCTGCGCAACAGCAGCAACTGCGACAGGAGCTGCCGAGCTTGAAGCCGCAGCAAACGAGCTGGCGGCGGCACAGCGCCAGACTCAACTCGAGCGCACCCTGCGCGAGAGAGCTCAGGAAGAGCTGCGCACGGGCAAAGCACTCCAAGCATGGCTTGCAGTTGCTCAACCCATGCGAGCATTGGGCACCAAACCAACCTGGGAAAACTTGGCCGACACCATGGCAAAGAGTTTTGTCCATATCAACATACCAGTTGAGGCCCGAAAGGCACTCTACTCAATCAGGCAGCAAACACGCACCTCTGAGTACTTGCGGCACTTCAGATTATTGCAAGCAAGGGTCACAGAACCTAAACCTGCTGACGCTGACCTGTTAAACTTCTACTACACTGGTCTAAAGCAGACATTGCGTGACCAATGCAAGTTGAACCCTAAGACCGGCAGGTTCTGGGACAACTTTGAGGAGTTGGCTGACTTCACCTTGCAAATTGATTTGCACTCCCGGTCAAGTGCAGATGAGCCGCAACGACCTGTGCACTTGAAATCTGCACACACGGCGCAATCCTTTAAACTTTCCCACAAAAGAAAGAGCAACCCAGCCCCCCACCGCCACATCAACGATTCTGATGCCAACACTGGTTCACAGGATCGCAAGCGCCATGCAAGCGCACCTCCCAGTGAGGACGGTGGCTGTGGTGCCCGTGGCGGTGGCCGCGGCGGCCGCACCGGAGGCCGAGGCCGTGCCCGTGGACGTGGAGACTATTCCCGTGAGCACCACCACAACGACCCGAACAACAACCGTGGAGGCCGAGGTGGCCGAGGTGGCCGCGGTGAGGGACGGGGCGGTCATGATAACCGCACCTGACAATCCGGGTCAGCAAGACATCCGACCGACAAGGTGAGAGCTCCCGTGCATGCAAATCTTGTCAACTTGATTGCTGCCAAAGTCGGTAAACCCTTTGATCTGTTGCATGATGCTCAGACGGATGCTCAAACAATTACCTCACAAGCACAGTTCATGTCTTGTCTTGTGCCTGGCAAGCACTTATGGATAGACTGTGCAACTGAACACCTCACTGAGTGCTTGCAACACTATAAACATAGCAAAGAGGTGTTGCCGACCACTACATCTGCTTGTGTGCTACTACCCAGGATCAAGCGTGGCCATACCTGGCGTGAGTGGAAGCAGCTTACTGAAGGCTGGCACTTGATACACACTTTTCCTAAAGGCAGCTTAATGCGGACCAACGGTGAAACTCCGTCCTGCGCTGTTCAAGTGTTTAGTGATGCGCCTGTCAGTGTTTCCATGTTGTGTGTGACAACTGTGAACAAAACTGCAAGTGCCCCACTGATGACATTTGGTGCCACTGTCAAGTGTAATCCTGTGACTGTGCTCATGGATTCGGGCGCGACCCATTGCTTCATAAGCAAGGATGTTGTTGCCAGGCTACAGCTGAGAACCATTGGTTGTTCTCGCCCCGTCGTACTAGCCAATGGCAGTCAGGGTGAGACCCAAGGACGGTGCAACATCAAAGTCAAATTGCATGGCCTTGTTAAAGCCTGTACATGTTTTGTAATCGACATAGCTTCTCAAGAGGATATTATACTTGGTCAAGATTTCATGCTTGCCAACAAAGTGGTGTTGGACTACAAGGAACAAGTTTGTGCAATTGAAGGGCCGTACAATCGGCGTTGCACACTAACTTCCAGACCACTGGCAGACCAAGCTAATTCCCTTGGCATCTCTTGCATAAGCATGAGTAAAGCCAAACGCGATGTAAGCAAGGGACAACACGCGGTCATGGTCTATGTGACTTCAGCCATCGTCGAGACAATTGACGAGCGCTTAAACGACCTAAAGGTCAGCGCGCCTGTAAAAAGGTTGATCAACGAATATCACACAATATTCTCGGAGGAGTTGCGGGGACTCCCACCAACGCGCAAAGTCGCGCATACCATTCCCCTTGAGCCAGGAGCGAAGCCGCCATTCCGACCCATGTATCGGATGTCTCCAGCGGAACTGCAAGAGGTCGAAAGGCAAATCAAAGAGCTCTTAGCTCATGATCTTATCGAACCTAGCTCCTCACCTTTTGGTGCACCTGTTTTGTTTGTCACCAAAGCAGATGGCTCTCTACGCATGTGTATTGACTACCGGGCATTGAACAAGGTTACTGTGAAGAACAAATACCCTTTGCCACGGATAGATCAATTGCTCGACCGTCTGCATGGTGCTACAGTATTTAGCAGCCTTGATTTGCAGTCTGGCTATCATCAAATCCGCATCCAACCGGAGGATGTACCCAAATCGGCTTTCCGCACACCTTATGGACATTACCAGTTCAAAGTGCTAAGCTTCGGCCTCACCAATGCTCCCGCCACGTTCCAAGCGGTCATGAATGATATATTCCGGGATAACCTCAATGACTTTGTCGTGGTATACCTCGACGATATCCTTGTGTTCAGCAAAAACAAAGCTGAGCACTTGAAGCATTTGGAAATTGTGTTCCGCATCCTCAAGGAGCATGAACTATATGCCAAGCTGAAAAAGTGCGAGTTTGAAAAGTCTGAGCTTAAGTTCCTCGGACATCTAGTCGGTGTCAATGGCGTTCGTCCTGACCCAGCTAAGATACAGAGCATTAAAGATTGGCCACCACTCAATGATGTTGCCGCTATACGCTCATTTGTCGGCCTCGCCACCTATTTTAGGATGTTCATCCAAGGTTTTGCCAAGCAGGTGGAACCACTAACGAACCTTACCAAAAAGGATGTAACGTGGTGCTGGGATGACAAATGTGAGGAGGCTTTTCAAGGCGTCAAGCACGCTCTATCAAATGCTCCCGTGTTATCATTGCCAGATTTCAACAAGGAATTCCAGGTGCTCTGTGATGCATCTGTGACTGGCATAGGCGCGGTGTTAATGCAAGACAAACACCCTATCGCCTACGAAAGCAGGCGCCTGTTGCCAGCTGAAGTTAACTACACAACGGGTGAGCAGGAGCTCTTGGCAGTCGTCCATGCTCTAAAGACATGGCGATGCTTTTTGGAGGGGGTGAAGTTCAGAGTCATAACAGACCACAACCCATTGGTATACCTTCAAACACAGCCTAACCTCTCAAAGCGGCAGACCAGATGGTCAGAATTTCTACAGAGATTCAAACAACTCTCATGGGAGTATAAACCCGGCAAGATCAATGTGGCCGATCCATTGTCTCGCTATCCACCCGTACGAGTGACGGCGCTTCTAATGGCCGTGACACGCAGCGGCACAGGTAATGCGAAACCGACGCAACAACCTATTCCCGCAGAGGTGGTTAAGAAGCCAAAACCCAAGAGGCCTGCAAAGAAGAAGGCTACTTTTGAGGTGACTCACACAGAACTAAGGAATTCCCAAACCCCGGATGACACATACAATGTGCTCCTAACCATTCAAGAAGGGTACAAACAAGACCCATGGTTTGAGGACGATCACAATACGCAGAACCTGCGGCTTAGTGATTCAGGCATATGGTACCGCGACAAACAAGTGGTCGTGCCTGACGTCCCAGGGTTGAGAAAGGGTATCCTCTATGAGCTCCATAATGCAACCACAAGCGGGCATGGAGGTCTAGAGAAAACATTCTAGGCAGTGGCCTCACACTTCTGGTGGCCAGGGATGCATGCTTTCGTGACAGCATATGTGCGCGGGTGCCAAGTGTGTCAACGAAACAAGTCAAGCACAAAGAAACCAGCTCGCTTGCTGCAACCCCTTCCAGTGCCTGAATACCCATGGGATAGTGTGAGTATGGACTTTGTGGTCAAGCTACCCAAGTCCGAGGCTGGCAATGACTCAATCCTCGTGGTCGTCGATAGGTTGACCAAGATGGTACACCTAATGGCCATGACCGGAAAGAGTGGAGGAATACAAGTAGCAAAGCTCTTCTTTGACAATGTCTTCAAACTGCATGGCATGCCTAGGACCATCATCTCTGATAGAGATACAAGGTTCCAAGGGGAGTTCTTCAAAGGACTTATGAAGATCATGCAATCGAAGCAGTGCATGTCAACTGCCTTCCATCCGCAGACCGATGGTCAAACGGAGAGGGTCAACAAAGTAATGGAAGACATGCTGAGACATTATGTGGGGGCAGAGTTTAATGATTGGGATCAGTTCCTGGCACCCATCGAGTTTGCCATCAACAACTCTTTCCACACATCAATACGGACAACGCCATTCCGGTTGAACAGTGGCTTCGACCCCCGTCTCCCTCTCACTCTGGATTTAGAGTCCACGGCAATTGAAAGTGCAAGAGACTTTACAAAGGTCATCTACTCAAACTTGGAAAAAGCCAAACAGGCTATCCATGCTGCCCGGCACAGGCAGAAGGCGTACTATGACATGAACCATACGGACGCTAAGTTCCAAGTGGGTGATCAGGTGCTT